>JAPPVO010000007.1:102157372-102174428 GCA_030407325.1 Camellia japonica
AAAAAAATGTTTTAAAACTGTTGCTGCGTATTTAAACTGGACAGGCTCGCTCGAGCGAAGACATGGTCGCTCGAGCGACCAGACACAAAAATCCACGCTCGAGCGAAGAAAAGCTCGCTCGAGCCAAAAACTCGATGCTTCAGGTCTGCAACCCAGAAGCTCGCTCGAGCGACGAAATGCTCGCTCGAGCGACGAACTCGAAAACATACACCTCGCTCGCTCGAGCGAAGAAATGCTCGCTCGAGCCAAGAAACACATCTCTCAGGTCTAAGTACTAGACGCAATCGCTCGCTCGAGCCAAGAAAGCTCGCTCGAGCGAAGAACCAAAAACGAAGACCTCGCTCGAGCGAAGAGAAGCTCGCTCGAGCGACCAAGCCAAAAACTGAACATGCAGACTTGGTTTCTAAACCCAACCAATCTGCAACCAACCTGCTAAACACATCCTATAACCCAAGAATAAGGAATTAAAGGACAACAACAACAAATATAACAGTGGAATCCACGGAACGTAAGTCCGGATACAATAATCAAATGGGAAAAAGACCGGGGTCGCTATAACTAACTCCCTGGTAGAAACAGACTCAAAACAAAATGAAAAGACAGACGCAAAACAAGCAAGTGATGTCCGAGGTAACTCCCCCGAAATCACCCGACTCTAACAAAACAGGACTGACTCGATACCAAAAGACAGACCCTTAATCAAAAAGACTGACTCAAGACAAAGAGACAGGCTCAAAGCAAAAACGACAGAACTGACTCAGTACCCAAGCCAGAGCATACAAAAACCAGCATTCGCAAATTCTCAAAAACAGTGCGTGCCATACGCCACATCTGAAGTAAACTGAGCACTGCCCGCAGGTGGTTTGTCCCCCGATCACATACTTGTACTATCCCCCAAGTTTGCTGATCCAGTGACGATAGACTTTACTGAAGCTGGTGCGGCGATGACGTTGTTGTCAAACAAATCTTGTACATCATGGCGCAGACGAAAGCAGCTATCGGTCTCATGACCGGTTTGTTGATGGTAGGCACAGTACTTAGTCCGGTCATGCTTTGAAGGGAGGGATCAGGTAAAGCCGTTGTTCCAATGGTTTCAGATGTCCTTTCCGGATTAAGACCTCTAGAGCCTTTGACAAAGGCATATGAAGTGGGGTGAAAACCCTCTTGACTCGAGGTGATATTTGGTTTTCTGTGAGCTACTTCCGGACGCACCGGTGATTGGTAGCTTTTTGTGATGTGGTGTTGGTACATGCCCACTTCAGAAGATCTTGCAGCTGCATCACCCTGGTGGTTGCATTCGAACTGCGGGTAAACGCCCTCCTGGGCTGCTCCTTCTCCTGGTCTATGAGGCCCTGATTTATAGCATCCTCGATTTGTACCCCAATCTCATGGAGGTCTGCAAAGGTGGGTAGGGGGAGGACAATCATCTTCTGCATCAGCCTGGGTTGGAGATTACGCACAATCATCCGTATCTGGTCCTTGTCGACCGGTCTGGTGGTCATCGAAGAAGCTTTGGCTCTCCAACGGGTTACAAAGTCAGAGAAGCCCTCTTTCGGCTCTTGCCTGGTTGTCTCAAGATCACGGGTTGTGATCTCGATCTGGGTATTGTATGAATATTGTGCGACGAAGGCCTCAGACATCTCCTCCCAGCTTCGTTTCACTGAGTCCTCTAATTTGGCGTACCAGATGGCCGCGATACTCGACAGGGTCCTGCTAAAGAGGGAGAGCTTCTGTAATCTTGCAAGCCCATCGGGCGCAGAACATCTGAAAACAAACTCAGGTGGACCATGGGATCTCCTGACCCGTCAAAACGGTCGATGTGAGGCATCTTGAACTTGTCTGGCAATGTCACAGCTATGTCCGTGTATCCATCTTCAATGTCAGGGATGGTCTTGACTCCCTGGGATTTCTTGAACAGCTTTTCAAGCTTGCTCAACTTCAGTGCTGTGGGATCCGTCTCGAACTCAAAGGGAGAGTCCGGTAGGTTGGTGGGTGTTTTTGATAACTGGGGTAAAATTGGGGGCGGAGCCGGCCCTACCGGAATGTCTGTACCTTCCTGGACATTTGGCGTCTCCCCAGGTGCCGGAGGTCCTACTAGGGGAGGAACTTGTTGTGAAGCAGACGCACCGCTTTGCTGTTGCAGCCTGGTGATGAGCTCAGCCTGCTGAGCCATGATTGCAGCTTGCTGCTTGGAAAATTCCTCTTGGCGGACAGCGTCCTGTTGCATGAGTTTCATAATTTCCTGCATTTGACGCATCATTGCCTCCATCCCTGATGTATTCTGCTGATTCCATCTGACTGACCTGTTCACTGGAGGGGTGGACAGGGCCACTGATCTGGTAACTGCTGAACTGGTGCTGTGCCTGACTAGTCTTCTCTAGCCCTGATTACCCTTGAACTGAGTCTCTGACCTGACAAAGTCTTATCAGTACAAATCTAATGTACCCGGGAGATAGTGGAGCCTTCTGAAGCTATGGTTCCAAGACTACCTAGCAAAATGGAAAACAGACAGCATCTCAGCTCAACTTCACCAAAACAGATACGAGCAGAGCTGAACGACTGTGTTCTATTACTGATCACTGTTCCCCGAAATCACTGCCCCAAATCTGAATCTGATACCCGCAGATATGACTGATTCTCAAAATACTAATACTGGTGCCCGCAGGCGGGATACCCAGACTCGCAAACTGGTATATGCATTCCCTGTAGAGATACACTCTAAAAGCACGTAGCATGTAAAAGAGAACCAATACACCCCTATGTTGGGGTAGGGTTTCCCTGTCCTATTTTGTTAGGAGCTAGGGTTTCACTACGCACGCAGCGGTTTCAAACAACCTATATCGGGTAAGCAACCTGTCCTAGTTTGGAATGGTCACTATGGATTTCGATATGCACTAGGTCGAATGGTCAAAAAGGGTGCCCCGGTAAAACCGGGGTTTGTGTTCCCATGCTGTCAGAGCCCATAACCGGTCAGCCTTATGGTCATGCCTTGACAAGACAAGCCTCCGGCAAACCGTTCAGGAATGGAAGATGGCAAACACGGTGTCCTAGGCGCACCAATGCAAATGCAATGCAAAGAGACACATAAACGAAATCAAAACAGGATATCATGAGTTCGAGTCAAGCTCTCTAACTCCCCAGCAGAGTCGCCAGAAACTGTAACAAGCCCGCGGGGGACCTCGGCTACAGCTCGGACTCTCCTCTTTGTTTGTTGCGGTTTGTAATCTGAACCAAAGAGTCCAACTCTGGCAAATCGTTTTGAAGAAAAACAGATTTTTTTGAAAAGTAGTGCCAAACATGGACTGCTTTGCCAGATTACAGAGTCGCCACCTAAATATTTTTAAAATGGGAAATTTAGGAAACCCTGACTCGGTGCCGAAGGCCACGTGTCCATCATCACCAAAGTTGTCTTGGCTTGGGAGCTTGGGTACGATCGGGGAAGGTCAGCTATGAGCACCCCCTTTCGCCCGGTCCGAAGACCGGCCTCTACTAACCGTGATATCCGATTTTGAATACATTACATGTTCTTATTCCAATTATTAGCCTAGAATTACTATGTTATGCGCACAGCAAACAAGTATAGACTAGATTGCCTAATTTGGAAATAAACATTGCATATCCGTTCGTTTTGAAAATGCTTCGGAATTTGCTACTCGCAAGTAGGCTAAAACACGGATTTCAACGAGTTTTTCCAACTCAAGCAATCCAACCTCCACCCACAGGCATTCAAACAGTTTATCTCACATAAGCATTTAGCCACATGGTAATCATGCTGTCATGCTAACATTCACACGCATGCGATATGCTAAAGCATAAATACTTACATCGTACTCCGTGCCAAAACAGTAAACTAGTTAGCAAACATTGCGTGCCCTAGTTCATGTTAAAGTGACTAATGCATCGCATACAGAATGTGATTAGGATAAGCTCGGCTAACCCTAAAATGGCATGTGAAATGCAATCATTCAGTGCACGTATTGAAGTTAGATTTGAAGAAACGATGCAGTTTGTATGATGTACCGAGGCCGGTGCATGTAAAACAAATACATGGATGCACGCATGCATTGCATAAGGTATGCTAAAATAAACGTGCCCTAATCTACCATCATAAGCAGGTAAATAAAAGGGAAGAAAGAAGTGGGGGTTGGAAGACATGCACACACTCACCCACACTTATTACAGATTTGCCCTCACACGGAGGGACCAAATAAATAATATAGTCCAAGAAAAATAAACGAATAAATTATTACAAGACCTCTAATCTAATTAAATTAAATGCAAAGAAGAGATGGCCACAGCCTCCGCTTCGGGATGCGCGAATGATGTATGCTTCAGTCCGACTTGCCCAGAAACCGCACCATGCCACTGCTGCCTTTGTTTTTATTGCCCTGCCTTTCTGAAAATTACCAAAGTCCCAGAACAGCCTCTATACACACTGAAAAGTACCACCGGCTGGAAGAAATTTCCACCGGCTGTTTAGAGTGATCACCGGCTGCTATAGAGGTTATCGGCCATCCATATAGTGCCGGTCGGCACTCTATACTGCCGATCGGCAGAAAATTCCTGCAGGAGACAGTTTTGACAGCAGCAGCAGACAAGCAGTGCATGCATGAATTTTTAGGCATATATATGCATGGACACGCTCCCTATCATACAATGGACTCAAGGGAGCATGGCCCTCGACCCCCGGGCCATCAATCACGCATTTCAATGCATGATGGCCCAAAATCCAAGTTAGCAACTTTGATATCAAATGAAATGCAAGCACAAAACACACCAAAGGGCCCCAACCCCTATCATGATTGGTCAAGAGGCAAGGGATGCAAGCTCAATGGAATGCAACCTAGGCATGGCAGCTAAGTATGCAACATGAACATGCAAATGAACAATGTATGCTAGGCGCGCAACCTAAACATGTAAACAAACATGGCATGCAGCAACATGCAACGATGGGCTTAAACTAACATGGGTAGCTCGCAAGCATGCCAAAACCAGCGGCCATTAAATGAAATGAGGTAACCGAAATGCACACAAACATGTCCAATGCATGGATCTATCCTAAGATACAACATGCAACTCTAACAAGGCATAGCAAATGATGAAACATAGCATATAATGGTGCATGTTTCAGATCTGAAATGGCATGCCCAATGACTCCAAAATGACTCCAAAGCATGCAAACATTTATGTAATGCATTGTTAAGGACTTAAGCACTAAAGCTAGTGAGATGCAATACACTATAAGCATGCAAAGCGATGCTCGAATGAAGAAGAAAGCCACAAACAGTCCTCATGCAGCCCAAAATAATGCTAAAACATGTATGAAATGTAGCCAAAATAAGCTAGCATGCTTGGCTAAATTAGCATGTGATTTTGACTAGCTAGCATGATTTACATGGCAAGTGTATGATGCAAAGCCAAACAGGAAAAGTCCCTTCTACAACACTGATGAGGGACCAAAAATATGACTACTTACAGTAGATGACAGCCCCCAAATCAATATGCAAACATGCTCAAAATGCAATGCAAGATTAAGGCCACAAGAGGGCTATAACATGAAGTATACAAAACATGCATCAAACAGCCAAAGACCCTTAATGAAATATTTCCAGGGGGTCAAAATATGACCCCTTCCAGTTCTGATGATGGCCCAAAAACAGAAGCAAGATAGGCTAACAAAGCATGCAAAATTACGGTAAATAGAAGAGATTATGAAGCAAGTGCAAGATAGGGGTCCCAAACAGGGTTGAGGCATTCTTCAATGTTGAAGAAGGACTCAAAATGAGCCTACTTACAGTTTACATTATGCTCAAAAACAGATCACACATAGGCTAGAAATTTCATGCAAAAATGTGGCATACCAAGGAGTATTGAAGCAAGTGCACTATGGAGGGCTCAAACAGGGTTGAGCCCTTAAACAAACATGAAGAATGGCTCAAAAGAATGCCCCTTTCAGTGAGGGTCGGACCAAAACAGTAAGAAAATAGGGTAGAAAAATGTGACAAGAATGTGCTACAAAAGAGGGAAAATGACCTTACCCTTGAAGACTACCCTTTTTGTTGCTTCTTGGCTTGAGTTGCAGCACCTTTGGCCTCTGAAAAACTGCTCCAAGCTGCTGTGATGGAGTAGTGGTGGTGGTGCTATGGATTGGTGAAGAAATGGCCCAAGAACTATGGACTTTGGAGCTTGGAATGTAAAGATATGGAGGGAAGTGTATGGTTTTTGCCTTAGACCAATTCTTGGAACCCCTTGAATGGAAGGAGAGGCTTTCTATATATAGAGCAAGATGGAGGTGCTAAGCTTCTTAGAGAAGCTAACACAAAAAAGGGGTCAAAGGGGGCAAGCTTCCAAGGGAAGCTAAGCAAAAGGGCCAAGAAGGCCAAGCTTCTTGGAGAAGCTAGACAAAAGAGCCAAGCTTCTTGGAGAAGCTAGGCAAAAGGTTCAAGAGGTGCAAGCTTCTCTAAGAAGCTAAAGAGGCCAAGCTTCTTGGAGAAGCTAAAAAAGGCCAAGCTTCTTAGAGAAGCTAAAAAGGTTCAAGCTTCTAAGAGAAGCTAAAAAGGTTCAAGCTTCTTGGAGAAGCTAAAAAGGTTCAAGCTTCCTCAAGAAGCTAGAACCAAGGGTTCAAAAGGGTCAAGCTTCCTCAAGAAGCTAAAACAGGGGGTTCAAAAGGTTCAAACCCCCCTCAAGAAGAGGTCTCGGCCAACCAAATAGGTCATCGGCACAATAAAGTGCCGGTCGGCTAAATATAATGCCGACCGGCCATTATTTTTAAGAAACAATGGCCGGTGGCAAACATGTGCAGCCGGTGATGATAGGGGAGGGCCGATGAGATGTGAGGATGGCCAATAAGCAATTCCCTGCCCTTCCAAGGCAAAACACAAGTGTTTGGTGCAAAACCAGACACAAAACAGTCAAGTCAAGAGGTCTTGAGACGAGGCGCGCTGCCGAGGCCTCCGGGAACTCGAGACGAACACAAACATGGATAACCACCGAGTATTCAAACGGTGACGTCCAAGTCTTAAGGACGGTCAAAAATGGGGTGTCTACAGTGTCCTTCGATTCCGGGATGGTTATTCCCTTGTTTTGTCAGGAATGTCATCCCTTGGTATTATGTAGATGTTATTAAATATCGAAGAAGCTTTGAAAGACTTTGATTGATGAACTTGATTCATCCCATGTTTGTACAAGTTATGCTATGTATTGTTTTGATAAAGATCTCGAATATCATTCATTCAAACCTTTATTACTTATATCATTCAATGAGTATCCAAGCTCACCCTCCCCTTTATATATATGTAGGTGACGAGCAAGAAGGCAGTGTCGCCTAAGATGTTATTTGCAAGTTGTTTTCGGTTTCATGTTTGCTAGCATCTTGAAGATTATGCTTCTTAGTTTGTAATTCATTTCTTTTGTATATGCCGGCTTAAGAAGCCTTTTGATCAAGATGTAACATGTACTTTATTTTATTTGTATCCAAGTTGTAAACCATGTTAAGATGTATGTCATTTCATTTGATCTATGCACAACTCTTATGGACTACTTAGATTTAAATTTCTTTCGCACATGTAAGCCCCATATGTATACTCTGATTGTGTGAATCTTTGTAAGTTGGCCTTTGGTAATCTCGGATTACTGGCCATCATGGCACCATTCTACTAGGGGCGGAATGGGGTCGTGACAATGTAATTGAACACAATTTTAAAGGGTAAAATTAGAAATGTAATTAAATTATTTAATGATGTCAACAGTTTTTGTTTTTATTATTATTTTTTTTATGCTAAAGAGTTTTTTTTTCTTTTTTTTAAGGAGGCACACACAATCAACATTAATTGCGGGCATAATAAATAAAGAAAAAAATTATAAAAAATATGAAATTTTATTTATTTGTAATCAGACACAATTTTAAGGATAAATTAAAAAATATAATCAAATTATTTAATGATATCAGAATTTTTTTTTTTTACGATAAAGTAATAGAAAAAATAATCTATAATAAAAAACTAAACCTCAAAGAAGGTTTATGTCACTTTAGAAACTTTAGGAAAGATTTTTACAATTTCATTAAATCTTAGGAGAGGTCAGTGCAATTGAAAACTGAACCTTAAAAAATGTTTAAGTCATTTCAAAAACCTCAAGGAATGTTTTTTGCAATTTTGTCAAATCTCGATAGAAGTCAATGTAATTTACCCTATTATTAAAAATAATTTATATAAGACACATACATAATTTAATTAAATTTTACAAAATATTACTTTGATAAAAATAATATAATAATAAAATAAATAACCCGTGGGATGCACGGGTCTAACTGCTAGTGATTAATTATAAATGATGAAAATTAATACTAACATGTAGATTACGAACCACTCGAAAGCTTTAGAGAAGAGTTTTTTTTTTTTTTTTTTACAATAATTTAGAGAAGACTTTAATGTTGTGTTTGATTGAGGGATTTGAGTAGAAATTTGAAAAGAGAAATAAAAAAGGTAGGTGAAATGTGAATAAAATATACCTACATTTCACCTAGTTTCACATATCTTTTTCATTTCTCTTTTCAAATCCCTTCCCAAATCTCCTAACTAAACACAATGTAAAGAAGACAGAATGGACGGCCATATAAATGTATTTATTATTTAAATATTTTATGGATTTTTAAATTTATATACATTACATTATAATGAAGGGAGATACATTCTACTATGTGGACTGGAGAGTGTTGTTGAGTTATATGGAATTTTAAATGGAATCCATTTTGATGATTTAAATAGTTTATTTTGTCGGATTTTATACGTAGATCACACACACACACACACAAAATATAATTAATTTGATAATTATAACAATATAATTTTATTGTTTTGTCTTAAAAACAAATTGATTCAATTATTTTATTGTTCATTTTGTAAGACAAATATAAAAAAAATTATATGATTATAATTATCGAATCAACCTAATTTTTCTATTAATAATATACACATAAAATTCAACAAAATGAACAATTTCTATTATTAAAACATCCACAGGACACAAACCTAACCCATTAATTAACTAGGTGTTCGTGACTTAAACGTTTTGAAGCCATCAAGTCATCTTATACAGTTTCATGAAGTTGATGTTTAAAATTGCAGTGCACAACTTAAGCCATTTTTGAGTTTTTCGATGGCCAGGATGAACTATTAAAATTAGGAGTGGAGTCAGGAGAGGAGTCAAAAGTAAAGTATTAAATAAGTCTAAGAAGTTGGATCAAGTCTAATTTAGACGACTAAAATAAACAAACTACTATTAAAAGAAAGCTAAAAATAATTATAAAAATGTATTCCATGAACTTAAATTTCAATAATTTACCACTAGAAAAATGCAAATGAGAAATAATATTACACAATTCATCCAGTAAATGAATGGTAATGAATTATAGATATGTACACAAAATTTTGAAATTATCATATACTAATAAATGAAAGATGAAAATACTTTGGTGATTTTTTTTTAGGAAATAAAACGAGCATATGGTACACTCTTAAAAATGCATACAGTATGTCTTTTCAAAACTACACTACAATGATTGGTAACAAAATCACAATAGTTAAATAACTTTTTCATATTAGTTTGTTATATAACCATAATAATTTATGACTAAAACTTCTTTTATGGGGCATTCCTTCGTAACATAATTATAATAATTTGTATTAACACTATAAAAACTCATAACGATTCTACAAAATATACTGTTAATCAAGTATAACACAGGGGAAAAAAAAAACATATGTTGTTTCATTATCCTATATCTCATATATCGTATCAGATATATAGAATAAATATATCATTTATCCATATCAGTTGATATGATAGATATAGATATCATGAGTGGTTATCCAAATAAATTTTGAATTCAAATTCAAATTTACATAGATAAGATTCAAAAGGTTCATGGGTCATGCTACATGAACACCCAATTTCTAACATATACAAAATATTATACTTATATCGTAGCAATCTCACCAACTTAGCAGACCAAGACCGAGTCCAGATTGTCGGCCATCTATTCTTACGGCGTCCCCAAAACGACATCGTTTTGGAGAAAATTTCAATTTAAAAAAAAAAGAAAAAAAAAGAAAGAAAGAAAGACAGAACACAATCAAACCAGACCAGAGAGGGAGAATGAAGGCAGCGGCAAATCCGGACTCCTTCTCTGAGCCACCCTTGCAAATCGCTAGCCTTTCCCCGCCTTCTACGACTGCCTAGATCCTCTCTCTCTCTCTCTCTCTCTCTCTCTCTCTCTGTGTTATATCTGAGTGAATTTCAATCTCAACCAACCACTACTATAGTTTGTCGCACCCGACTTCTCTCTTGTGACTGTCATCAATCTTTTATGTATATTGTGTTTGTTGGCCTTACATTTCACTTGTACAAACCTCATTTGCATCCAAGTCCTCTCTTTCCTGTTCTCGGTTTCCATCACAATGACACACTGATTCAACACCTGGTAATTCAAAACTCCATCTTCAAATCCCTCTTTTCTCTCATTTCTTATCTCCTTATATATATATATATATATATGTATGGTTTAATTTGTGTTCTCATTCTCAGATTGCATCTTATAAAGAGAGGGCTCGGTTCGATCTTGTTCTTTTCCTTGCAATTTCAATCTGGGTCAAGAAAAATCGGCTACGGTAATAACCTTCTTGTTCTGATTGCTGGAACTTGATTTAGATTTAATTTATTGCTGTGGATTCAATTTTTTTTGTGTTTTATTTTATGGGCTTTTCTTATATATGTTTATAAAGTGTTGATAATTTGGGATTTTGGTAATTTGTTGTTGAGGGAATTTTGTGTTCTATTCATCTTTGTTGTTTATTCGACCCATTGAAAATGCACAGGTAACGAATTATCGGGCGACGGCGATGGCTGCCTTCCTTCTTTCTTCTCCCTCTCTGGTTTGTGTGTCACTGCCTTTCTTTTTCTCCCTTCTTTCTTCTTCTCCCTCCGTTGCTCATGTTTTGTCTTTTTCTTTTTTTCAATTGAAATCTTACTCCCCAAAACGATTTGTGTGTCACAGTCTTTTTCTTGCGCCGCAGGACGGGCTGCAAGAATAGGCTCCGGACTCGGCCAAGACCCCCCTAAAACTCCACTAAAATAGAGGCTCTTTATATATAATATTTTACCTCATTCTTGTCTGATTCACTCTAACTGTCTCTTTTAAAAATAATCATATACTCAGATTAATTTATGACACTAACACCATTAAATATACTTGCAAAAAACACTTGTACAAACTTGTACATTATGATCCTGTTTGATTCTAGGATATAAAGAGTGAGATTAGATATTATATACTGTGGGGTCCACATATTCCATGTTTGCATTTTTTTTTAAAGAGGATATAATATATACAATACCACCATCCCCATTATATCATATCCCCTGGGTTGGGATATGATTTAAAAGTCCAATTTACCCTCTTGTCTGTCTAATATAATATAATTTCATATAATATAATATAATTTTTTAATTTAATATAATATAATTATTGAATTGAATTTAATATTATTGAATTTAATATAATATAATATAATATAATTTAATATAAATTTTGAATTTAATATAATGTAATTTTTTTTATCATTATTAGGTTGACATTAAAATAATATAATTTCTTTTTTGTTTGGAAAAATTATTGAATTTAATATGAATCTTTAATTTGTTCCAATAAAAAATAATATGAATTTTTAATTTGTTTATTTGCATTAGTTTTGAATTTTTAATTTGTTTATTTGCATTAGTTCTAATATGAGTATTTAAAATATATTATGAGGGCAATCTTAGAAATTACTTGTTTAGATCCCATAATATATTTTGTAAAACAAACATGGATAATATATATTCAATCTTATATATCAAGTCAACAAACATGAAATGAGGGATATATTATCCAATACATATATCCTGACTAAATCCCACATCATATTATATCCTCTATTTTATATCTAATAAAACAAATAGGGCCATAACTGATATAAATGTATTTTTTTGGTATCACTATCTCACACCTTATGGTGAATATTTGATAATTTTTTTGATAAATTATTTCATAATTCTATCATTGCTCTTCTCCAACATGAACCTAACAAACCAAAACTAGAGATAAGAGTTTCTGCCCCCAAGAAGACGGAATGGCCGTCCACTGATGACTCGACTTGGACATAAATGTATTCTTATTTACATATTTTAATAATTTTTAATTATATACATTATATTATAATAATAATAATTATACCTAGGGGCTCATGACTTGAGACTTTTCAAAACCATCAAGTCTTCTTATATAGTGTCTAAAGGGTCAGCTTGTCTAGTGTTTGAGATTAAGATTGAATCATCTAGTTTGGTCTATGAACTTATTTTTAGGTTCCGTTTCGATAATCCGAATAGTTTAATGTATAGAATTCGTCGAGTATTATATTTCTGTAAAAAATCACGTTGATCGGATATCGATAGCTATTTGATCGATTAGATTTCTGTCAGCCATTTATTTTTTCACCGTTTATTTTTTTTATACAAATCTGATCCGATCAAATAACTATCGATATCCGATCAACGTGATTTTTTACAAGGATATAATACTCGACGAGATCTATATATTGAACTGTTCGAATTATCAAAACGAGACCCAAAATAGATCCATAAACCGCGTTGGACGGTCCAGTTTTGATAATTCTATCATTGCTCTTTCTCCAATATGAACCGACACTCCAGAGACTAGAGATAAGAGTTTGTACCTCCAAGAAGACGGAATGGCCATCCGCTGATGACTTGACTTGGACATAAATGTATTCTTATTTACATATTTTAATAATTTTTAATTATATACTTTATATTATAATAATAATAATTATAACTAGGTGCTCATGACTTGAGACTTTTCAAAACCATCAAATCTTCTTATACAATTTATAAAGGATTTAGCTTGTCTCATATTTGAGATTAAGATTAGATCGTTTAGTTTGGTTCATGGACTCATTTTTTGGTCTCATTTTAATAATTTGAATAATTTAATGCGTATAATTCATCGAGTATTATATCCCTATAAAAAATCACATTGATCAGATATTGATAGCTATTTAATTAGATCAGATTTTTGTCAATTTTTTATTTTTCACCGTCTAATTTTTTTTATACAAATCTGATCCAATCAAATAGTTATTAATAACCAATCAATGTGATTTTTTATAAGAATATAATATATTGAACTGTTTAGATTATCGAAACGGAGCCCAAAATAGACCCATAAGCCGGACTAGACGGTCTAGTTTTGATAATTTTATCATTGCTCTTTCTCCAATATGAACCTGACACACCAAAGACTAGAAATAAGAGTTTGTACCCCCAAGAAGACGGAATGACAATCCACTGATGACTTAACTTGGACATAAATGTATTCTTATTTACATATTTTAATAATTTTTAATTATATACATTATATTATAATAATAATTATTATAACTTGGTGCTCATAACTTGAGACTTTTCAAAACAATCAAGTCTTCTTATACAGTTTATAAAACTCTAATCTTTCAACATTGGCATCAAAATTACATTCCACACTCAAAAGCTATGGGCACAACCTCTAGTGCTTTTGTGATGTTATTTGCTCTTTTTTTCATTGAAAGACTTGAGTTCATTTGTAGTAGTACAAGTTCAAATGTGAGCTGCATAGCAAGTGAGCGAGAAGCTCTTATGAAATTCAAAGGAAATCTCACAGATTCTGCAAACCGTTTATCCTCGTGGGCCGGAAAGGACTGTTGCACGTGGAAGGGAGTTGGTTGTAGCAATAAAACAGGCCATGTCGTGAAGCTTGATCTGCGTAATCCAATTCCTACAACGAATGGACGCTTCACTGCCTACTTTGATCCAATTTTCAAAATGAACGAATTGAGTGGTCAGGTAAGTCCTTCCTTACTCGATTTGAATCATTTGCATTACCTAGACTTGAGCATGAACAATATGCAAATTTCTAATTCCTTAGGTTCTTTGAAAAGCTTGAGATACCTTGACCTCTCTTTGTCAATTTTCGATGCAACGATTCCTCATCATCTGGGAAATCTTTCAAGGTTGTAGTATCTCAACCTTAGCAATAATTATTTACGTGGTCCAATTCCTGATACACTTGGAAGGTTGACCTCTCTCACAATCCTTGACCTTTCAAGTAACAACTTCAATGATTCAATGTTGTATTCTTTGTGTAACCTGAGCAGTCTTGTCCATATAGATCTTAGTGATACTAGGCATAGAGGTGCAATCCCCCATTGCCTTGGGAATCTTGCTTCTCTTTCCATCCTCAGGTTGAATGACAATCAACTTCAAGGTCCAATTCCAAGTGAGATGGGAAATATGACACAACTTAAAGAGCTTGACCTCTCTAACGATCAGTTTGAGGGTCCAATTCCAAGTGAGATGGGAAATATGACACAACTTACAGATCTTGACCTCTTTTGGAATGTGAATCCATTTGCATGTGAAATACCAAACTCCATGAGGAACCTCTGCAACTTGCGTGTATTGGATTTGTCCAATAACATGTTCACTGGAAAGCTTTCAACTTCTATCGGAAGTCCATTTGGTTGCATCCATAATAGTTTGGAAGATTTGTATCTTTCTTCAAATAAGTTGAGTGGTGGTCTGCCAAACCATTTGGGAGAGTTTAAGAAACTAGAGAGGCTTATTATTGGATGGAATTCATTTTATGGTCCACTGCCATCATCACTCGGAAGACTATCATATTTGAGAGAGTTAGATGTTGGAGGCAATCAATTGAATGGGAGCATTCCAATTAGTCTTGGACAACTTTCAAAACTAGAATCTCTAGATTTGTCATACAATTCATTTGTTGGCACCGTATCTGAACTTCACTTTGCCAAACTCAAGAGTTTAAATGAATTGTTCTTGGAATCAAATTCATTAGTTTTGAATGTAACCTCCCAATGGGTTCCTCCCTTTCAACTCCAAGTCATAGAATTGTCATCCATCAAAGTAGGACCCCAATTTCCTCAATGGCTCGAAACACAAAAAAATGTTAGAGACTTATTCATGTCTAATGCAAGCATCTCAGTTGTCATTCCTGATTGGTTTGAAAGTATTTATTGTGGCATTATACACTTGGATCTTTCCAACAACCAGATCAAAGGAAAGGTGCCGACATTTCAAAAATGTAAATATAGAGGGCCCACTAAATGGTTACAATTGAGTTCTAACAGATTTGAGGGCCCACTAACACCGCTTCCTTCATATGTTGATCTCTTAGATCTCTCCAACAACTCCCTTTCAGGACCTATTACTGTGAGTGATGATAATGCATTCACATCTCTTGGTCTCTCAAATAACCATTTGACTGGTGTCATTTCAGTGTCTTTGTGCAAGGCAAAGAATATAACTCTTATTGATTTCTCAAACAATCAGTTATCAGGAAAAATTCCTCCTTGCTTCGGGTAGTTGAATCAGTTGTCGGTGCTAGATTTGACGAATAATAGTCTATATGGTGAAATTCCAAGTTCTTTGGGTTCCCTACAATCTCTCAATTCCTTGCACTTGCGTAACAATAAGTTTTTCGGGAAGCTTCCTTTGTCCTTACAGAATTTGACACATCTTTTCACCATTGATCTAGGTGAAAATGTGTTCACTGATAATATCCCTCCATGGATTGGATATAACCTAACTAATCTTAAATTTCTCAATCTTCAATCAAATAATTTCTATGGTGATATTCCTCCACAACTCTGTTGTCTCCAAAATTTGCAATTGTTGAACTTGGCACAAAATAACATAACGGGAAATATCCCTCGTTGTTTTGGCAACTTCACTGCCATGGTTGACCTACATCGTGGGTACTTTTATTTTCCAGTTAATTATTCTATTGAACCAAATTATGAAGAGAACATTTTGGATTCAATGAAAGGAAGAGAACTGGAATACACCAAGACACTCAAATTTCTCGTCTCCATGGACCTTTCGAACAATGGCATTGTTGGAGAGATTCCAGAAGAGTTAATGGATCTATCTGGGTTGCTGAACTTGAATTTATCTGGAAATCATCTAAAAGGAAGGATCCCTAATAATATTGGCAATTTGACACAATTGGAATCTCTTGATTTGTCTCGAAACCAACTTTCTAGCCCCATTCCTCCAAGTCTGTCCAGTTTACGCTACCTAAGTTATTTGAACATGTCATTCAATAATTTATCAGGGCGAATACCAACGGGAAATCAACTTCAAACTCTCAATGATCCTTCCATTTATATAGGCAACGATGGCCTTTGTGGTGCACCACTCCTAAACAGTTGCCTCGATGATAAATCATCTGATGGTGATCACAAACATGCTGATGAGAGTAAAGTTGCAGATGAAACTGATTTTTTGTGGTTCTACACTGGCATTGGACCTGGTTTCCTGGTTGGGTTCTTGGGGGTATGTGGCACTTTGAATTTCAAGAAGTCTTGGAGGTATGCATACTTCCAGTTCATCGAAAACAACTACAATTGGATATCAATAAACATAGCAATCAAGCTCGCTCAGTTAAGGAGGATGTTCAACAAAGGCAAATTTGGAGGATGAATTTATCACCCAATTGGTTCGTCTCTCTCTCTCTCTCTCATGTAACTATATTACCTCTGTATCTTGTCTTCATTGCGATGTGTGCATCAAATCAACATCTTCATAACCCATGATTTATCTTGCATGAATCTTTTGAATTTTTTTCAATTCCTTACCATCATTAACGTAACAATTCTATTCCTGTTAATGATTTTTGGAACATCATCACAACTTGAAGAATAACCATTCATATTTTGAAGTGGAGGTAGTGATATTTCCAGATTATCATCAAAGCATGTCTTACATTCAAGATCATATAGCAAAGTACAGATTAAATTCCACCAAATTTCTTTACCAAAAGCGCCAAAATTCTTTGCCACATGCTTAAAAACGTTGAAACAAATGCAGGTTAGTTGCTATATAGTTCAAATAATGCAAATACATTTCTGAAATATTTTTTTGGAAGTCATTTGTTGCA
>JAPPVO010000007.1:102174528-102269253 GCA_030407325.1 Camellia japonica
ATTGGACCAGGTAAATAATTATAGCTAAGGTTGAGATACTGCAACCTTGAAAGATTTCCCAGATGATGAGGAATTGTTGCATTGAAAATTGACCAAGAGAGGTCAAGGTATCTCAAGCTTTTCAAAGAAGCTAAGGAATTAGAAATTTGCATATTGTTCATGCTCAAGTCTAGGTAATGCAAATGATTCAAATCGAGTAAGGAAGGACTTACCTGACCAATCAATTTGTGCATTTCGAAATTTGGATCATAGTTGTTGGCATCAAGGTATCCAAGAGGCACAGTAATTGGATTACGCAGATCAAGCTTCACAACATGGCCTGTTTTTTTGCTACAACCAACTCCCTTCCACGTGCAACAGTCCTTTCCAACCCACGAGGACAAACGGTTTGCTTCATCTGTGAGATTTCCTTTGATTTTCATCAGAGCTTCTCGCTCACTCGCTATGCAACTTACATTTGAATTTGTACTACTACAAATGAACTCAAGTCTTGCAATGAAAAAAAGAGCAAATAACATTACAAGAACACTAGAGGTTGTTCCCATAGCTTCTGAGTGTGGAATGTAGTTCTTTGATGCCAGTGTTGAAAGACTAGAGTTTTATAGACTGTATAAGAAGGTTTGATTGTTTTGGAAAGTCTCAAGTCATGAGCACCTAGTTATAATAATAATTATTATTATAATATAATGTAAATAATTAAAAATTATTAAAATTTGTAAATAAGAATACATTTATGTCCAAGTCAAGTCAGCAGTTGTCTGCCATTCCGTGTTCTTCTTGGGGTAGAAAAACGCGAAAGGATCCTCTAGAGTGATTTCTCTGAAGTGATCTCTAGAGTGATCTTTGAGAGTTTGACACGTGCCCCACTAGTAAAATCAAAGGTTAAGATTATTTTGGTAAGGAAGTGATATCCCTGCCTTTTCTCTTCCATTTTCCGAGTCCGACGACGCCGCCGTCCGGAGCTTCTTCTCCCTGCCTTTTCGTATTAAGAGCTTACAAATTTCAATGGAAGCCATGAGGTTGAGCATTTTCTGGGTAATACCCAATTCATTTTTCTTCAATTTTTAGTCAAAATTGTAGAAAAAGACACAGATTTAATGGATTTTGAAGGATCTGCAGACAGCCTTCGTCTTCGAATGTATCTGCAATTTTTAATGTAGAAAAAGACACAGATTAATCTGTAGAAAAAGACACAGATTGATCAAAACTAGACACAGATTAACCCTGCATCTTTTCTGTAAGGAGGAGGAGGAGAGAGAGATGGGTCGTTGATCTTGGAGTTGTAGAGATCGCCATTGTTGGGAGAGGTTGTCTTGGAAGTAGAGGTTGCGGAGGGGGAGAAGTCGGAGGGGAGTGGGCCGGAGAGGGAGTTGAAGCGGAGGCTGAGGGTGTGGAGGTGGGTCAGATTGGAGATGGAGTTGGGAGGGAGTTGGCCGGAGAGGCCCATGGCGGGGAGGCAGAGCTGGGTGACGGAGGAGGAGGAGGAGTCGCAGGAGAGACGAGGTAGGGGAGAGAGAAGAGGAAGTCGAGGATTGGGCCGGAGAAGGCTGAGGGTGTGGAGGTGGGTCAGATTGGAGATGGAGTTTGGAGGGAGTTGGCCGGAGAGGCCCATGGCGGGGAGGCGGAGCTGGGTGACGGAGGAGGAGGAGGAGGAGTCGCAGGAGACGCCGGGCCAGAAACATGGGGTGGCTTCGGAGAGGTTCCAGAGGAGGGATCTGCCTCCGACGGCGGAGCGGACGGCCAGGAGGGCTGCTCCCCCGAATCTAAATTTTTTTTTTTTTTTTTTTTCAAAATACTCCCCAAAACGACGTCGTTTTGGGGAGTTTTATTCACAGCCGTTGGATGAGTCACTCTAGGAGATCACTTCAGGGTCTTTCACTCTAGAGGATCCGGACGCTAGAAAAACAAGGCCATTCCGTCTTTTGGGTGTAGAAACTCTTGCCTTTAGTCTGTGGTGTGTCAGGTTGATATTGGACAAAGAGCAAGTTGGTGGGATTGTTAAGATATGGATACAAATGTTTTGTATATTCTTATTAAAATATTATTTTTTTATTGTGTTTATTAATTTTTTTTTTTATTAAATTGATAAGTTAGCAGCCAAATAATTTTTAAAAAATGCAATAAATAAATAAAAATAAAAATTTGTTGTTGATCGGCTGACTGGGCGGATGTTTGGCTAGACTTCCAGGCGGACATTCGATAACACTTATCTAGTGATGAATAGTACCTCACTTGTTGTAGCAAAATACTATAGCAAACATAAATTTGACGAGCTCCAAACGAGTTTGATAGAGTTGATTTTTTTGAAATTTATCAGCTAAAAAATGATTTTTAAGAACTTGATGAGGATGCCCTTGCGAATAGATGCCCCATAAAAGAAGTCGTAGTTACAAATTATTATGGTTTTATAACAAATTAATATGATAATGTTATGAATATTAAAATATTACATACTATGATGGTGAAAAAGTTACTTACCTATTGTGATTTTGTTAGCAATTATTGTAGTGTAGTTTTGAAAAGACCTACTGTATGCATTTTTAAGAATGTACTATAGTTATGCTCGTTCTATTTTCTAAAAAAAAAACATCGAAGTATTTTCATCTTTCATTTATTAGTATATGACAATTTCAAAATTTTGTGTACATATCTATAATGAATTGTGTGATATTATTTCTCATTTGCATTTTTCTAGAGGTAAATTATTAAAATTTAAGTTCATGAAATACAATTTTGTAATTATTTTTAGCTTTCTTTTAATAGTGATTTGTTTATTTTAGTCATCTAAATTAGACCTGATCCAACTTCTTAGACTTATTTAATACTTTACTTTTGACTCCTCTAATAGTGTAATTGTAAAAAAGAGCAAATAACATCACAAGAGCAGTAGAGGTTGTGCCCACAGCTTGAGTGTGGAATGTAATTTGATGCTAGTATTGACAGATTAGGGCCTTGTTTGGTTTGGTTTTGAGAAATAAATTTTGGAAAATAATTTCTAAAATTTTGTTTGGTTTAGCACTTTTGGAAAAAAAATATTTTAAAATCACTTTTTCTCTCTCGTCTCTCCTTCTGAATCACTTTTTCTCTCACACATATTTACTTAATTACAACAAAATATCAAATCATCCCAAACTCTCATACTCTAAAATTATTTTCAAAATATACAACCAAACAAACCAAAAAAATTTCTAAATTCTTTTCTCAATTTTTTTCTTGAAAATTTATCTCCCAAAACCAAACCAAACAACCTGAGTATGTTTGGTTTGTGTTTGTAGAGTAGTTTTTGAGATAAAAAGTACGAAAACTTATTTGGTTTGCCTTTTTTCAAAAATGATTTTGGAAAATTATTTTAGGGAGAGAGTTTTAAAAAAAATGATTGATTTGATGTGTATGAGAGTGATTTTGGAAAGTAGGTAACCAAACAAAATTTTGAGATTTTTTTTTGGAAAAATTTGTTTGGTTTGATTACTCTTGAAAATTTGTTTGTAGAGAATTTTTTCCAAAATTTTTTCTGAAAAACAAACCAAACAAGCTATAAATTGTATAAGAAGACTAGGGCCTTGTTTGGTTTGGTTTTGAGAAACAATTTTTTGGGAAAATTTCCTAAAATTTTGTTTGGTTTAGTGATTTTAAAAAAAAAAAATTTTAAAATCACGTTCTATTTCCTACATATCAATCAATTACTTTTTCTCTCTTCTCTCTTTCTCAATCATTTTTTCTTTTACACAGATCTACTCAACTATAATAAAATATCAAATCATTTCAAACTCCGATACTCCAAAATTATTTTCAAAATATATAACCAAATAAATCAAAAAAAATTCTAAACTCTTTCTCTATATATATATTTTTTAAATTCTCTCCCAAAATCAAACCAAACAAAACTAAATAGTTTTGAAAAGTCTCAAGTCACGGGCACCTAGTTATAATAATAATAATTATAATATAATGTATATAATTAAAAATTATTAAAATATGTAAATATGAATACATTTATGTCCAAGTCAAGTCATCATTTCCTCTTCTTGGGGGTTGAAACTCTTGCCTCTAGACTTTGGTGTGTCAGGTTCATATTAGAGAAAGAGCAATGATAGAATTATCAAATAATTTCTCAAAGAAATTACCAAATGTTCACATAAGGTGTGAGATAGGGCGTACCAAAAAACATACATTTATATCAGTTACATATTGCACAAGTTTGTAAAAGTGTTTTTTGTAAGTAAATTTAATGGTGTTAGTGTTACAAATTAATCTAAAATTATGTGAGGAGTATATAATTATTTTTAAAAGAAACAGTTAGAGTGAGTCAAACAAGAATGAGATAAAATATTATATATAAATAGCCTTTATTTTAGTGGAGTTTTAGAGGGTTCTGGCTTGCTAAGTTCGTGAGATTGCTAAGATATGGGTATAATATTTTGTATATTTTGTTGAATCGTTATGAGTTTTTATAGTGTTCATACAAATTATTATAATTATGTTACGAAGGAATGCCCCATAAAAAAAGTTTTAGTCACAAATTATTATGGTTATATAATATCAAACTATTATGAAAAAATTATTTAACTATTGTGATTTTGTTACCAATCATTATAGTGTAATTTTGAAAAGGCATACTGTATGTATTTTTAAGAGGGTACAATAGTTATGCTCGTTTTATTTCCTGAAAAAAACCCACCAAAGTATTTTCATATTTCATTTATTATTATATGATAATTTCAAAATTTTGTGTACGCATTTATAATTTATTACCATTAATTTACTAGATGAATTGTGTGTATTATTTCTCATTTGCCTTTTTTTAGTGGTAAATTACTGAAACTTAAGTTCATGAAATACATTTTTTAAATTACTTTTAACTTTTATTTTAATAGTGATTTGTTCATTTTAACTGTCTAAATTAGACTTGATCTAATTTCTTAGACTTATTTAATACTTTACTTTTGACTCATCTAGTGTAATTCTGACTCCGTCCCTAATTTAATGGTTCATCCTGGGCGTAGAAAAACTCAGCAACGGCTTAACTTGTGCACTGGAATTTTAAACATCAACTTCATGAAACTGTATAAGATGACTTGATGGCTTCAAAAAGTTGAAGTCATGAACACCTAGTTAATTAATGGGTCAGGTTTGTGTTCCGTGGTTGTTTTAATAATATAAATTGTTCACTTTATTAGGTTTGTGTCCCGTGCATGTTGACCTCATTAAATAATTTAATTACATTTACAGTTTTACCCTTTAAAATTGTGTTCAATTACATAAACAAAATACAATTCATATTTTTTCTTTGTTATAGTTGCAGTTACGGTTGATTAGTGTTTGGGAAGTTTGCGGGTTAGGTTTTTTTTTGATTTTTTACATTAAAAGACAAATTTTTTGTAAAATTAAAAAAAAAAAATCTAAATAAAATATCACATCCAGCTCCATAATCATTTCATTTTTTTCTCACAAACATCACATCCAGCCACAAAAAAATCAAACTATCTTCCCAAACACTAATTTTTTTTTATCCAATAATATTATACAGCTAAAAAAATCTACATAAAAACACACTTCCCAAACACCCACAATGTATGTCTCCTTTATCCAAAATCCCAATAGGAATTAGAAAAATATTTGGGGGCCCTAATTTTGTGGCTCAAAAGTGGCTCAAATGGCAAAACGACGTCGTTTTGGCCATTTGAATGTTGTTTTGTGCTCAAAACGACGTCGTTTTAGCCATTTGAGCCACTTTTAAGCCACAAAATTTGGGCCCCTACCATTGTTGTAAGAATTATATATATATATATATATATATTATTTATTTCTTTGTAATCGGACACAATTTTAAAAGGTAAACTAAAAATATAAATTAAATTATTTAATAATATTAGCATTTTTTGTTATTTTTTATAATAAAGAAACAGAAAAAAGAATTTATAATAAAAAACTAATTATAAAGCACAAATAAATAATTAAATAAACAACAATAATAGAGACCATTAATTTTGGAACTCTAAAAAGATCACTAATGACATGACACTCAATAAAAAAAGAAAAAAAATACAACACCAAGACCAAAACATCAAATCATTCATGGTGGGATCCACTGCTACATCATTAGTGGTAGCACTAATTAGTGCTCTCACTCATTTTCCTTAAACAAATAAAACAAAAATGGAGAAAACCACGACACCTCGGAGTCAGATTGATAACAAAATGAAGAAAAAAGATTGGGAACTCTAAATTAAGAGCTCTAATAACTCTAATTAGTATATGGGTACCATATGATGTGATGTTTTGGCTTTAGTTTTTTTTTTTTTTTTTTTTTTTTGATTTTTCACATCATTGGTCCCAAATTAAAGGGATGTATCATTTTTGCAAAATAAAAATATGAAATAATTGTACTTGGAAACTTACGATACAAAAATGTTTAAGAGTTCTAAATCAAAAGTTCTAAAGAAGCTCTAATAGATGATTTTCACCCATTAATGTGATATTTTAGCCTTTATTTATTTATTTATTTTCACTACCAGCTTTAACTACTGCTTGCAATAAATCATACAGATTGCTTTCCCTGACCAATGTTTATTAGAGAAGCCCCATAGGGTGGTCATATTTGGTCTTTTACTCACTTGTTGGACTGCAATGTTAAATACGCGTGGAACTTGGACAGCGTTAAATTTATTGTACTGCAATGTTAGATATGGGTGGAACTTGGACTGCATTAAATTTGTTATTTGTTGTACTGCAATGTTAAATGGAACTTGATCTGCGTTAAATTTATTGTACTGCAATGTTAAGTACGCGTGGAACTTGGTCTGCGTTGAATTTATTGCAGTGACTGATGCATAATATATTGTAGTGACTGATGCGTTAAATTTAAATTTGTAAATAAGAATACATTTATGTCCATCCAAGTTAAGTCGTCGTCTACCATTCCCTGTTCTCCTTGGGGTAGAAAAACAAGGCCATCCCGGGGGTAGAAACTCTTGTCTTTAGTCTTTGGTGTGTCAGGTTCATATTAGGCAAAGAGCAAGTTGGTGGGATTGTTAAGACACGGATACAATATTTTGTATATTTTGTAAAGTCGTTATGAATTTTTATAGTGTTAATACAAATTATTATAATTATGTTAGAGCATTCACACTAAATTTTTCAAATTTTTAATTAAATTAAAGTTATTTTGTTATTTTAACTAGTTACCTCTTTACACTTACTGTATTAAACTCTCTATTCTAACTTATTCTTATTAAAATATTATTTTTTTATTATATTTATTAGTCTTTCTTTTTTTATTAAATTGATAAGTTACAATCAAATAATTCTTAAAAAATGCAGCAAAAATAAAAATAAAAAATTACTGTTGATCGGTTGACCAACCGAATGTTCGGCTAGACTTTCGGGCAGACATCTGATAAAACTCATCTAGCGATGAATAGTACCTCGCTTGTTGTAGCGAGATACTATAGCAAACATAAATTTTGACGAGCTCCAAACGAGTCTGATAGAGTTGATTTTTTGAAGTTTATTAGTTAAAAAATAATTTTGAAGAGCTCATGATGAGGATGCTCTTACGAATGGATGTCCCCATAAAAGAAGTGGTAGTTACAAATTATTATGGTTTTATAACAAACTAATATGATAATGTTATGAATATTAAAATATTACATATTATGATGGTGAAAAAGTTACTTAACTATTGTGATTTTGTTACCAATTATTGTAGTGTAGTTTTGAAAAGACATACTGTATGCATTTTTAAGAGTGTACTATAGTTATGCTCTTTTTATTTTCTAAAAAAGAAAAAATCGAAGTATTTTCATCTTTCATTTATTAGTATATGATAATTTCAAAATTTTGTGCACATAACTATCATGAATTGTGTGATATTATTTTTCATTTGCATTTTTCTAGTGGTAAATTATTAAAATTTAAGTTCATGAAATACAATTTTGTAATTATTTTTAGCTTTCTTTTAATAGTGATTTGTGTATTTTAATTGTCTAAAGTAGACTCGATCTAACTTCTTAGACTTATTTAATACTTTACTTTTGACTCCTGTAATAGAGTAATCCTGACTTTGCCCCTAATTGTTAAAAAAAGCAAATAACATCACAAGAGCACTAGAGGTTGTGCCCATAGCTTGAGTGTGAAATGTAATTTGATGCTAGTGTTGAAAGATTAGGGCCTTTGTTTGGTTTGGTTTGGTTTTGAAAAAAAAAATTTGGAAAAAAATTTCTAAAATTTTGTTTGGTTTAGTACTTTTGGAAAAAAAAAAAAATTTCAAAATCACTTTTTATCTTCTACACATCAATCAATCACTTTTTCTCTCTCATCTCCCATTCTCAATTACTTTTTCTTTTACACATATCTACTCAATTATAATAAAATATCTAATCATTCCAAACTCTCATATTCTAAAATTATTTACAAAATATACAACCAAACAAACTAAAAAAAAAATTCCAAACTCTTTCCTCAATTTTTTTTTTTGAAAATTTATCTCCCAAAACCAAACCAAACAAGGCCTAGAGTTTTATAAACTGTATAAGAAGACTAGGGCCTTGTTTGGTTTGGTTTTGAAAAACAAATTTTGGAGAAAATTTTCTAAAATTTTGTTTGGTTTAGTGATTTTAGAAATTTTTTTTTTTTCTAAAACCGCTTTCTATCTCCTACACATCAATTAATCTCTTTTTCTGTTTCTTCTCTCTTTCTCTGTCATTTTTTCTCTCACACAAATCTGCTCAATTATAACAAAATATCAAATTATCCCAAACTCTCGTACTTCAAAATTATTTTTAAAATATACAACTAAACAAATCAAAAAAAATTTCTAAACTCTTTCTCTCTCTTTTTTTTTTTTTTTTTTTAATTTCTCTCCCAAAATCATACCAAACAAGACTAGATAGTTTTGAAAAGTCACAAGTCACGCGCACCTAGTTATAATTATAATTATTATAATATAATGTATATAATTAAAAATTATTAAAATATGTAAATAAGAATACATTTATGTTCTGTCTTCTTGGGGTAGAAACTCTACTCTCTAGTCTTTGGTGTGTCAGGTTGATATTGGACAAAGAGCAAGTTGGTGGGTTTGTTAAGATATGGGTATATATTTTGTATATTTTGTAAAGTTGTTATGAGTTTTTATAGTTTTAATACAAATTATTATAATTATATTACAAATGAATGCCTCATAAAAGAAGTTTTAGTTACAAATTATTATGATTATATAATAAATTAATATGATAATGTTATGAATATTAAAATATTATATATTATTATGGTGAAAAAGTTACTTAACTATTGTGATTTTGTTACTAATCATTGTAATGTAATTTTGAAAAGACATATTGTATGTATTTTTAAGAGTGTACCATAATTATGCTCGTTTTATTTTTTTAGAAAAAACCATCAAAGTATTTTTATCTTTCATTTATTAATATATGATAATTTCAAAATTGTGTACGTATCTATAATTCATTATCATTCATTTACTGGATGAATTGTGTGATATTATTTCTCATTTGCATTTTTCTAGTGGTAAATTATTAAAATTTAAGTTCATGAAATACAATTTTGTAATTATTTTTAGCTTTCTCTTAATAGTGATTTGATTTGTTCACTTTAGTCGTCAAGTTTGGCAAGTTCAATAAAAGTCAAAAAGTCAAAAAATTATCAAAAAAATTTAAAAGTTATCATTATTCACTAAAAAAAATAAAAAAAAATAAAATACAAATATTAATTTAAATGGTAAATTAATATAAAAGTTGAATCCGACCAACCCATCAACGTACGGACACGTCAGCCATATGCAATGAAAAGAAAAAAAAAAATAATAACATGTGTACATTCACTTATTTGCATGGTAAAGTTGGGCCTGTGGGGGCCATCATGGGTCTTGTTTTGATAATCCGAATCGTCAATATGTAGAACTCGTCTAGTACTATATGCTTGTAAAAAATCACGTCTATCGGATATCACTAACTATATGATCAAATCAGTTTTGTATAAAAATTGGATGGTATTATAGTTAACAATTGAAAAAGAAAACTAACACGATCAGATAGTTATCGATATCGAATCAATGTGATTTTATACAAGCATATAAAACTTGATGAGTTCTACACATTGAACGGTTCTGATTAGAAAAAAGGGACCCATGGTGGGCCCCCACGGGCCGAACAACACCGTCAAATCAAAGCCCGAAAAGGAGGCAATTTTTTTCCATCTACACATCCAGTCGGCTGCCTACCATTCCGCACAGTATACTATATTATCTTCTCTTACATACTTATTTATACAATTTTTTAATACACATTTTTCATAAAAAGTTAAAAAGTTAACCCAAACATTCATATTTTCCTCTTCAACTTTTTAGTCTAAAAAAATAAAAAGTGTACTTATTTAGCACACCCCAAACAACCCCTAAATCTAACTTCTTAGACTTATTTAATACTTTACTTTTGACTTCTCTAGTCTTGACTCTGTCCCTAATTATAAAAAAAAAAGCAAATAACATCACAAGAGCACTCGAGGTTGTGCCCATAGAGAGTGTGAATGTAATTTGATGCTAGTGTTGAAAGATTAGGGCCCTGTTTGGTTTGGTTTTGAGAAATAAATTTTGGAGAAATTTTTTTAAAATTTTGTTTGGTTTAGTGTTTTTGAAAAAATAAAAAAATAAAAAAATAAAAACTTTCAAAATCAGTTTCTATTTCTTACACATCAATCAATCACTTATTCTTTCTCCTCTTTCCTTCTCAATCACTTTTTCTCTTACACACACCTGCTCAATCATTACAAAATATCAAATCATCCCAAACTCTCATATTCCAAAACTATTTCCAAAATATACAACCAAACAAACTAAAAAATTTCTAAACTCTTTCCTCAATTTTTTTTTGAAAATTTATTTCCTAAAACCAAACCAAACAAGGTCTAGAGTTTTATAAATTGTATAAGAAGACTAGGAAGGTACTTGGGGTAAACTAAAAAAGTGTATTTTTTTAGTTTACCCCACTTATTTGGGTCTTATCAATCAACGTCTATCAATATATTCTCTCTACTTTTTTAACAACTTTCTTTATTTTTTTTCATATTTTTTTTATAAAAATAAAAAAATATAATTATTTAGAACAACCCAAACCACCGCTAAATAATTTTAAAAAGTCTCAAGTCACAAGCACGTAGTTATACTTATAATTATTATAATATAATGTATATAATTAAAAATTATTAAAATATGTAAATAAGAATACATTTATGTCCAAGTCAAGTCATCATTTCCTCTCTTCTTGGGGGTTGAAACTTTTGCCTCTAGGCTTTGACCCGTTTGGTAAAATTGTGGGAAAGTGATTATAACTTATAACCTAACAGCTTATAGCTTATAACTGTAAACATAAGCTAATTTTTGACTTATAAATTAAGCTTCTCCTCCCCCACTTAAAGAATAAATTGATTTTTGACTTACAAAAAGCTATAAGTTGTACTGTTAAGCAGAACTAAACACATCAAAATAGCTTAAATTAAGCTAAAAATATGCCCTACCAAATAGGGCCTTTGGTGTGTTAGGTTCATATGAGAGAAAGAACAATGATAGAATTATCAAATAATTTCTCAAAAAAATTACCAAATATTCACATAAGGTGTGAGATAGTGATACCAAAAAATATATATTTATATCAGTTACATATTGCACAAGTTTGTACTAGTGTTTTTTGCAAGTAAATTTAATGGTGTTAGTGTTACAAATTAATCTAAAATCATGTGAGGAATATATGATTATTTTTAAAAGAAACAGTTAGAGTGAGTCAAATGAGAATGAGGTAAAATGTTATATATAAAGAGCCTCAATTTTAGTGGAGTTTTAGGGGGTCCTGGCCGGCTAAGTTCGTGAGATTCCTAAGATATGGGTGTAATAATTTGTATATTTTGTTAAATCATTATGAGTTTTTATCGTGTTAATACAAATTATTATAATTATGTTACGAAGGAATGCCCCATAAAAGAAGTTTTAGTTACAAATTATTATGGTTATATAACAAACTAATATGTAAAAATTATTTAACTATTGTGATTTTGTTACTATTCATTATAGTGTAGTTTTGAAAATGCATACTGTATGCATTTTTAAGAGTGTACCATAGTTATGCTCGTTTTATTTCTTGAAAAAAAAACCACCAAAGTATTTTCATATTTCATTTATTATTATATGATAATTTCAAAATTTTGTGTACGTATTTATAATTCATTACCATTCATTTACTAGATGAATTGTGTGATATTATTTCTCATTCGCATTTTTCTAGTGATAAATTACTGAAACTTAAGTTCATGAAATACATTTTTGTAATTATTTTTAGCTTTCTTTTAATAGTGATTTGTTCATTTTAACTGTCTAAATTAGATTTGATCTAACTTCTTTAACTTATTTAATACTTTACTTTTGACTCCTCTGGTATAATCCTGACTTCGCCCCTAATTTAATGGTTCATCCTAGGCGTCGAGAAACTCAGCAACGGCTTAACTTGTGCACTGGAATTTTAAACATCAACTTCATGAAACTGTATAAGATGACTTGATGGCTTCAAAAAGTATAAGTCATGAACACCTAGTTAATTAATGGGTCAGGTTAGTGTTATGTGGATGTTTTAATAATAGGGAAATTATTTAATACTCTCGGAGCATCACGTGTCTATAGTCCAAATCAATCACCAATTAGTTAGTTCCATATTGTTCCCTCATCCCCAACATAAATCGTGGGCCTTTGTGTCTCTCCACCAATCAAAATCTCATGGAGCACTACGTGTCAATATTTCGAAAGTACTGAATAATCACCCTTAATAATATGAATTGTTCACTTTATTGGGTTTGTGTCCTGTGGATGTTGACATCATTAAATAATTTAATTACATTTATAATTTTACCCTTTAAAATTGTGTTCAATCACATGAACAAAATACAATTCATATTTTTTCTTTGTTACAGTTGCAGTTATGATTGATACAATAGTTGCAGTTATGTCTCCTTTATCCAAAATCCCAATAGGAATTATATATATATATATATATATTTTTATTTCTTTGTAATCGGACACAATTTTAAAAGGTAAACTAAAAATATAAATTAAATTATTTAATAATATTAACATTTTTTTATAATAAAGAAACAGAAAAAAGAATTTATAATAAAAAACTAATTATAAAGCACAAATAAATAATTAAATAAATAAAACAAAAATGGAAAAAACCAGGACATCTCAGAGTCAAATTGATAACAAAAAGAAGAAAAAAGATTGGGAGCTCTAAATTAAGAGCTCTAATAGTTTTAATCGGTGTGTGGATTCCATATGATGTGATGTTTTGGCTTTGATTTTTTTTTTATTTTTTTTTATTTTTCATATCATTTGTGTTCTTTTAGAGATCCCAAATTAGAGGGATGTATCAATTCTACAAAATGAAAATATAAAATAATTGTACTTGGAAACCTACAATACAAAAATGTTTGAGAGCTCTAAATCAAGAGTTCTAAGGGAGTTCTATTAGGTCCTATCCATTAATGTGATGTTTTGAACTTTATTTATTTATTTTTTTCACTACAGCTTTAACTACCGCTTGCAATAAATCAGACAGACTGCTTTCCCTGACCAATGTTTATTAGAGAAGCCCCATAGGGTGGTCATATTTGGTCTTTTACGTGTTCAATTTTTTATACTGTGGTCAACTTTTGCACCGACCTGCAAACCCCAGGTTTCTTAATGTTAAATACGCGTGGAAATTAGTCTGCGTTAAATTTATTGTACTGCAATGTTAGATATGCGTACAACTTGGACTGCGTTAAATTTATTGTAATTGTAGTGACTGATGCATAATGTCTTTAGCATGTAGGAAGGTCTTTATGACATTTTTGGATTAATATTCGTTCATCTTGGTTTTAGTGTTTTATTTATTTATTTTGGCTTTTGAACAGCTTAAAAAAATTATTTTCATATTAAATTTAATATGTGAAGCATAATAATAATTTTCCCCATATTTTACATTCTGAAAATTCATGAAGAACTAAGAACTAAGGTAAGAGACTACATACATGTTCTTAGACAAAATCAACCAAGTAGATGGGACAAGCTAGTGCCTGTGGCAATTGACAAATCTTTTGATATGTAATATTTGGTCTTCTCTTAATTTTAATTTTAATTTTTATTTTTCTAGCTCTTGGACAATTGAAGTTAATTGACTATAAACACAACATGACAGAGAATGATTCACCATTGAAAAGTGATTACCTGTATCTACTCACCGCTATCTACCTTGATGCTTTTCATAAATCATTGTAATTATATTCTTTTTTCTCAAAGCGTTTTTGGTTGGTGAATTCTTTGAAATATGATCATTTTATTTCTTTTCCTTTCGTTACACAACTAGTGTGTTAAGATTTGCACGCACTTTTATGAGTGTATTTTTGTTTCTTTAATCCACTTGGTTGTGTCTTAATTAAAGGCGATAATCTTAGTGTGTTTCACTGTTCTTATCCTTTTTGTTTTGTTTTTATTTTTCTTCTCATTGTCCATATTCTTGTGAACAAGAAGAATGAGAAAAAAGGCTACAAAGAGGAGTTGGAAGAACACCTTGTATCGCTAATTGCATCATTATTTGGTAAGGACAATTGGTTATTGACCCTTTCTATAGCTAGCTTGTTGGATTATATAATTTTACAAGGAATTGCAGCTTGAACAGCATTTTTTAAAGCCTAAAACTAAAGATAGGTTTGCCAAATTTGTCTCAAATAAATGGTTTGGTGCTATTGTTTTCAGCAGGATCTTATTTAGTAGATTTATTTTAAAATATTCGTCGCTTGAAGCTATTATTGTACTATTTATAAAATATCATTGGAAATTATTTGCGATGTAACAAGATGGTCGCTAATACATTGTTTTTTTTTTAAAACTTTTTTGTGACGACAAAACATCAGTCGCCATAACTAGGTTAGACGGTCGCAAATAGTTTGCTACTACTGTTTTGCAGTTACAAAAAGTATGTGTCACCCCCACATTCACGACCCCCATTTGCCGTCCCATGGGCCGTCGCGAAAGATCTTTTGCGATTGTATTTCTATTATTTGTGACGGCATGCATGCAAAAAATGCTTTTTATAGTAGTGGTAGAAAAACTTTTAATAAAATATCTAGTTATTCAAAGAACCATATAGAATCATCACAACTAAATCATGTTTAATTCAACTCATTATATTACTTTAAAAGAGAAAGTAAGAATCCACAGTTTCTACAAATTTGATAAATTCAACACTCGGGGTAAACACGCCATGAAGTCCCTAAAGAGAGTCCCAATACATACGTATACATAGGTTTACTTCCAAAAATATCCCTACATTTTTCGGCTATTAATACGGCAGGAAATGGACACCCAAAATCATTCATTTTTCCACTTTTACTGACTACAATATGACAAAACCAGTGGACACCCAAAAATATTTCCTCATATTTGCTTGGCAATAAGCTCTAGACATGGCAATTGGACACCTAGACTTCTTCGCACGGGTACCAACCATACACAACACTTTCCCAAAACCGGCTCTCTACCCAGACTCACATGCCATTTACCTCCCCCTTGATAATCTTTCCAAAGTTTCAAAGTATTCATACATTCATTAACATAAAAGTTGTCTTTCACCATCCAAGCAATTATGGCAAATATGAAGTGACAATATCCAACATCTCAACAACATTCCAAGTTCACAATTTTCCATTCAAATACCATTTTAATATTAAAAACCAATCATTAATTTAAAGAATTAAGGATCAATTTTGTTTCCATTTCATTATTTCTAAAACTTCAAAATTAGGGTGTGTTTTTTTTTTTTTTATTTCATATATAGAATTTGGGGCTTTTGCCCCTCCAACATATATAATATCAATCTTCATCAAAAACTTCCATAATCCACGGCTAAAAGTAGAAATCTTAAGAAAATTGTAGGAAAAATACTATTTTTGTAAGAAAACTTCAATTTATAAACTCAATTATTCATCAACTCATCAATGTCATGGCAAGACCACATAATCATCTTCAAATCAAAGAGATACAAGGTTAAAAGTAGTCATACCTCCAGAATCAAGACAAAGAAGCTAGGTTTTTGAGGAACTCTTTGAAGAATCCAAATCCAATCAGTAGAATCCAAGATCTTCAAGTGAACTTCACTTTTTCCAAGAGTTTTTAGCTTGAATCTTAGTGTAATGAGAGATTTCTAGAGAGAAATAGCTAGGGTTTTTGGAGCTAGAGGGAGAGGAAAAAAAAGAGAAAAGAAGAAGTACATAAATTGATCTAAAAGTCACTTTTTAAGTGGCTGATATCATGCAGATTACTTGAGCGGTCTTTTCACCGCTCGAGCGGTAAATGAAACCTCTCAATATCTTTGCCTGCTAAACGAGATATTGGGAATCCCCTCATCTTTACTCAAGCGACCACTTGTTCGCTCAAGCAGTCTTTCGACCTGTAAGACAAACTACTGGAAGCACCTCATCTTTGCTCGAGCAGTCTTTTCATTGTTTGAGCGGTCACCTAAAACGAATTGTCACAATTTTTCACTTTTCAAATCCACTCAATTTAAATATTTTGCAAAATTATAAAATTTAGGGAGCTGTTATTTAATCAAAAAATTAGACCCTCCCTATCTGTACTGCAAACTTAACGATAAACATATAAAAACTATCTAGTTGAATTTAATAATAAGTTTTGCTAGAAAATTTTATTTTTAACAATAAGCAAGTTTCAATAGTATCATTGTGATTATATAGTATTTGAACTCAAATTCTCAATGCAAAAATAGTTGCATTTTTGTTTGTCAAAAAGAAATTTAAATGGCCAAAAGTAGTGGCGGAGGTAATATGATGGAAGTTACTGCAATTTATCAAGAAAACATGAAAATAGTGATGACACATTTACTTTTTTATACTCTTTCAAATGCAAACAAAGACCATATCACCAAATATTTACTATTTTAGTCTTTTGGTTTTTTAAACCCACCTTCAATTTGCGACAGAAAGTAAGCACTTTATTACTCTGGCCAACAACAATACTCAATTAAATTTCTATATACCACATTTTTTTAGAGAGTGAGCTTTGGTTGAAAAAAAGAAGAGAGATCTCATGGCTATAGTTTTGCATCAATTTTAATCTAATAGTTGAAATCAACCAATTTCTATGGTTTGACGGTCAGTTTACTGTGAAAAAAATTAAATAAATGAAAAATAAATAAATTGTATGCTGCTTGATAAATAAATAAATTTAAACATAGATTTTCAAAATTTATAAGTAAACGAAATAATAAAATGTAAACATATAAATGCTACGTAAAATTCAAGTACAACAGAAATATATAAGATTTTATACAAACACCAAAGTGTGAGTCTCACAACACAGAAACATATAAAAAAAAAAGAATCAAACGAAACATACCAACCAATACTTTGCAATAGAAAAAAATAAATAACAAATTAAGCATACCAGCCAGTGCTTTGCAGTACAAAGAAAATGTCAAACAAATTAAGCACACCAACCAATACTCTGTAATACAAAAAAAAAGTAAAACAACAAATTAAGCACACCAGCCAGTGCTTTGCAATACAAAGAAAATGATAAATAAATAAAGCACATCAACCAATATTCTACAATACAAAAAAAAAAAAAAAAAAAGAGTAAATTGGCAAATAACAAATTAAGCATACCAATCAATACTCAACAATAGAAAGAAAAAAATGACAAATAAATAAAGCACACCAGTCGTGCTTTGCAATACAAAAAATAAAAATTTTTTAAAAAAATGACAAAAATTGTGCAATGAACAATTATTTAAATAGATTAATACATATACAATCCAATCCTGTATGAAAATAAATTATCAACTTAATATAAAAGCAACACCCTTCTTGACAAAAATACATGGAAGCAAAAATTCAAATTCAACCAAATAAAAATATGATTAATTTTCTTATCTAATTCAAGAGCATATTAGGAAGAAAAAAAGAAAAAAGGAAGAAAGAAAAAGACTATATCACCTAGCGTGTGACATTGACAAAAACAAACTCATAGCATAAACCAATAATTCAAATAAATATTATCTAACATACATTTGAACTAAACTTAGTTATGAATTTCGCATAGATAAAAGGCTTTACAAAAATATTGTAAGTAATAAAATTCACATCGATAGGAAGCTTTACAAAATCTGGATCGCATTCAAACTTGTTCTTTCTCAGAATTCCTAGGAGCACCTCATCACTTTTCAAAAAGTCTTTATATTAGCAAATAGTGTAAAATAGATATATGATAACAATGTTACTCTAATGGTCAAATTGTTATTTTTTAGCTTAACCAACTTTCAAGTGATAGTCTGGGTGGTTGTCCAAGTGATCGTCCAAATTGGCAATTTTAACAAATATTCGGTGGTCATCTGGGTGGTCGTCCACAATTTGTTGTCTTTCTCTCTATTTGTTGTGCTACCAATTTTAGTTATAGCTAAAATTTGTGACAAATTTGATACAAGATATAGCAATTGCTATTTTTAACAACTCCAAGACCATACCGTTGGAGCACCATATTTTTCCACACCTGCTATATTTTGCCTTTAGTAACTCATTTAGCAAACCATTATGTCAAATTATAACTTTGACAATATTATTTTGGCATACTTCATTGGAGATGCTTTAATGGGTGTACATTAGTATTTATTTTTGTTCATGTCAACAATACCGTGCCGTCACCCATGAGTATCATAATACAAATTAGGATTAATTTTATTTTTTTCTTTATTAGGTGGCATGAGGTATAATTAGGGACCAACCAGGATTTCAATACCAAAAGGGCTGAAGATAAATAAATATATATATATATATATATATATATTTTTACCATATAGACGAATATATATGTGAAAAATCTAGAAACCTCCTAGATGTTGATTTGTGATTATGTATTAATTTTAAGCAGAATATAACAATCCCAATCAAACAATCAAGACAAAAGAGACACAACGATTTTACGTGAAAAAACCACAATTGGACACCTCCAATTGTGATAAAAAAACCACGGGTAACAGCCACAAGAACAATCCACTAAGAAGATTTAAAGGAATTACACAGGTATACTCTCAATTATCTAGCGAATCCACAACGCCTAATTGAACCAACCTCTATATGGCTCTTCCAACCCCATCTTCACCACGGAATTGTCTTTCTGATGAGCCACTCCAGAATCCACCAAAACTTCAGGCTCGAATTCTTCAGAATCCACCGAAGAACAACTCTCTCTTTCTTGTATATCAAACAAAACCTTTAATGTACTCTTTTTTAAACCATGAGTTGAATACTCAATAAAAACATCAAAGAAACTAACAAAATATCCCCATATATAAATCTTAAGAACCACAAAGAAGATTCGGAGGAAAAATTAATGAGTAGACTAGTTTTGGGAGAAAACCAACTACTTATAGAAAATCCAAAGTAATCCTAGTTTTGGAAGAAAATCAACTTCTTAGAGAAATCCAAAGTAATCCTAGTTTGACCCAACATGTGAATTTAAAAAATTACAACCTTGGGTTTGATCCATGGAATCTGACAACACAGAGTCCTAACAATCTCCCCCTTTGTCAAATCCCGGACAAAACCATGCTAAAACAGTTTTCCTAACAAAAACACTAAAACAATTTTTCAATCAAAACAAGAACAACACCACCAACTAGGAACCAGCACTTATAACCAAATCTCTTTACAAACTTATTTCTCAAGGTCATGATCTGCAAAACAATTATTAGTGCCACAATCTCCAAAACAACTATTAGTCCCACAAGAGTATATGAAAAAGCAATAAACATATGGCTAGATTATCTTGAAGCATTTGAAACATGAGATGGAAAACATGAATAGATGTGACTTGGAGATTTTAAGAACATGTAATATGAAAACTTGAAAACTTTAAGATCATGTAGCATGAAAACCTGAAAACTAAGACACATACTCCCCCTTTTTTGTCACGAATTGACAAAGGAAGCGCAATCAACTAAAGCCATATCATAAATCATACAAACAATGATATGATGATGTAAATATCAGGAGTATGCAAGAAGAAAATAATAAGCAAACAGTGCATAGCAACATGCAAAACAACTAAAGTCAATTTCCCTTACCAAACAAATCAAAGTGATCATGCGAACAAACTTTTGTAACAATAAACCAAACTCCCTTACCAACCCAAATCAAGATGAACCAAACTCCCCCTCACTAAAAGCAACCACAAACACTGAAAACAGTGAACAAGAAGAAAACGACAAAAATAATATGATGGATCAAACAAGGAATTTCAGATTAGTACCTTAAAACACACAAGACTATCCAAGAAGCACAATTACAAGAAAACACAATGTGTACAACCTCTAGAAGACTCCTCATAAAAGAAACTGATGTATTATGTGAAAAGCATAGATCCCATGATAAAAGTGTGTGTGTGACTCTTGGGATTCGACAAACACTAGATTCAAATCCTAGTAGTGATATAAAAGCTGGACTTCCAACAAGAGAATCTAAGCATAACTACGGAAAGTCAAACCACTAGGAATCAAGGGGTATTTAGTGAGTAAAAGCAGAGGCTCCCCCTCAATCAATGAATCCTTTATTTTATTTTATTTTTTTCACATCTTTTTCTTTTCTTTCTTTTGCACATTTTTTTTCTTTTTCACATTTTTTTTTTCTTTCTTTTGCATACTCATTGGCAGCTGACACGCTCAAGAGTATGGAAACCGAACCAGAGAAGCATGGATATAATAAGGATAGCCTGGTTGGTGACTCTGAGGTAGCCTTTTCCCTCATGGCTGGACTGCAAAGAATAAAGGGGAAAGCCATGGAGATGCAAAAAGATGGAAGATGGTTAAGAGACTCAACATCACCCAAGATATGCTAGTATCGGTCAATTCCTCTAGAAAAACAAAAGATACTATGCTAGAAGTCCATAGAAAAAAAACCACTAAGGCGAAAGACTCCAATATTTGCTAATTCAAGAGTGTGTACAGAATGAGACATACTAATCAAAGAATACATACTCCAAAATGAGTAATGACCACGGAAAGCACACACATATTAACATGTAATGGATATTCTTATCAATTCCAATATATACCAAGGACCACTCAAAAAATTTAAACTTGCAAAACCATATTAAGAAAATCTTTTTGGATTTTTTTTTTTATATAATTTCCCTCACGAATTGTATCCATTATCACAAATCAAACAAGATCTCACTCTAAAAGATTTGTAAAAAAAATAGAGCGACCCGCTCTGATACCAATTGAAAAATCTAGAAACCTCCTAGATGTTGATTTGTGATTATGTATTAATTTTAAGCAGAATATAACAATCCCAATCAAACAATCAAGACAAAAGAGACAACGATTTTACGTGAAAAAGTCACAATTGGACACCTCCAATTGTGATAAAAAAACCACGGGCAACAGCCACAAGAACAATCCACTAAGAAGATTTAAAGGAATTACACAGGTATACTCTCAATTATCTAGCGAATCCACAACGCCTAATTGAACCAACCTCTATGTGCCTCTTCCAACCCCATCTTCACCACGGAATTGTCTTTCTGATGAGCCACTCCAGAATCCACCGAAGTTTCAGGCTCGAATTCTTCAGAATCCACCGAAGAACAACTCTCTCTTTCTTGTATATCAAACAAAACCTTTGATGTACTCTTTTTTAAAAAATGAGTTGAATACTCAATAAAAACATCAAAGAAATTAACAAAATATCCCCAGATATAAACCTTAAGAACCACAAAGAAGATTTGGAGGAAAAATTAATGAGTAGACTAGTTTTGGGAGAAAACCAACTACTTAAAGAAAATCCAAAGTAATCCTGTTTTTGGAAGAAAAACAACTTCTTAAAGGATTCCAAAGTAATTCTAGTTTTGGAAGAAAATCAACTTCTTAGAGAAATCCAAAGTAATCCTAGTTTGACCCAACATGTGAATTTAAAAAATTACAACCTTGGGTTTGATCAATGGAATTTGACAACACAGAGTCCTAACAATATGTATATACAATATGGTATACAAATTATATATACCCCCCCCCCCAAAAAAAAAAAAAAAAAAATCAAATACCAAAGAACTAATCTCTAATGGGATAACGAAATTTTTTTGATACAAAATAAAAAAGAAAATGTAAGATGGTAGAAGAATGATATATATCTTTTATATTAAGTTGTCATTTTCTTTATAAAATAATATATATATATACATATTTTAAAAGTACTATTGTAAACAAAATTTTTCAAGGGGCATGACCCTTGTAATCTTCTCCTAGTTTCATTCTTGAATATAATGGAATAAATTTGAAATTATATAGATTGAGAAAAAGAAAGGTATTAGAATTTTTAATGAAGTAGTTCATTAAATATTTAATTTTATACATAAATCTGGTGTATGGTAGGAATTGGATGTTAATTTTTTACCAATCAAAACGTATGTATCGTTCATACACTGAATTGGATTTCAAACAATGAATTTGTATTTTTTTACTTTTATTAATCAATAGGATAGTAATTATAAATATGAGAAGCATTACATCTAGTAGACCATTAGCCCAAAAATAGCCAAAAAGTCGACACTGAACAAGCTAAAACTTGAGAATACAGCCCTCATAATATAAAAGAAATATACACTACAAATATCAAACTCCTCTCTATAGGAGTATAACTCATACTTCATAATCACTAGGCCAAACACTCTCATTCAAAAAATATTTTGAACACACCTAAAAGTGTAGATCTTTCTATTTTTCACCAATAAAAAAATCGGTACTCAAGCCAGAGGTTCAATTCTAAAACTTTTGGGTCAATATGTTGAAACTCTATTCTTTTAGGGTCAAGAGGATAATTATAATTTGAAAAATCATTTTGCTCCAACCTACCTATCTATTTATCCATGTGTCATCATACTATTCGTCTAATCATTACCTATTGATCCAACTAATCTACCTATCTAGTCAAAGAAAAATGATTGATAGCTCAAATTTGAGTTTGCCCGAAGCTTGAATTTGTGTTTGCCAGTCGGCTGCCTGGACAACCACCTGGACAACAGGTAAAACATTTGTCTACCGCGGTTGTCACCCTTGTCGACCGCGGCTTTCACCTTCTTGCTGGTTGACTGCCCGGACGACCTCCCGAACGACCTCTCGAATGACCGATGAAACACTTGTTTACCATGATTGTCATCCTTGTCGACTGCAACTTTCACCTTCTTGCTGGACAACCGACCAGACAACAGGCAAGCCAAAATTTGGGCTATTTTGAGAAAACTCAAATTCCAGCTACCATTCAGTGCTGTTGTCCAAATCATTACCACACTATCGTCGGTAACTTTTCTAGCAATGATGACTTTATTGAAAAAAAAATTTGGAGATGGCAATTTTTTTAGTGGAAAAAAATTCTTTTGTATTTTTTATCAAACAATTTCATTAAACATGTCTCTATTACTAAAAAAGATCAAACTTTAGATTAAATAACATATGATTCTATGAATGTGGACTTTTCACCAATTATGTTTCCAAAAATAAAAAATCTATATAATAAAACAGTTTTGTTTTTGAAAATGTCTCACTCTAACATTTGGTTAGAACGATCCGGATCAATCAATCTATGAGATTAACGGTTAGATTCATTTAACCAAAAATAATTTTCCCGCTCAAAGAAGTTTCAACACTTTCCTAGCGAGTAATTATTTTGTACTTCCAAAGTACAGCCACTTGGTGCTCCATGGAATTATGATTGGTGGAGAAGGTAGAGTATTATGATTTTTTGTTGGGTGATTAAGGAGCATAAGAGGGTATGGTGAATGATGATTGATAAATGAGTACAGACACCTAATACTCCTGAAGTACCTAATAATTTTCCCTTTCCTAGCACCTTCCTCTCTTTCCTTTTTTTTTTTTTCCTATTCTTTTCCTTTATTTTCTCTTCCTAACCATTTGCAATTCACTTCCCATATCTCTCCCTCTCTTTCGTTATTTTCTTTACAAAAGGTAAGATTTGATGTTTATGTAAATTTGAATGAGTTAACTATAATAATTGATTACCTATATTGATGGTTCTTTTTCGCATGTATTTTCGCATGCATCTCTCCCTCCAAATTTTCTTCTGTTTTGTGAATAAAGTTGGGAAAATTGCATTTGAGTGTAATCATGAAAAAATAATTTTATTTTTATAATGGTGCAATTGTGCAAGTCCAAACCGTCCATGTCATAAATTTTATATAGTAAGTTTTTACAAAAAAATAATTTAAGGGTTGGCAAGCATTTATCTGATTTATCAAAATTGAATGATCCGAACCAATCGGTCACTAATTAGATGATTTCAATGACCTTGCCGACAATTTTCATGTATCTAGTCATGTCCAATGAAATAGCCAAAAAACCACTACAAAAAAAGTAAAATATTCTGTATATTTTTTGCACACATTTTCGTAAGAAAATAAAAGTCAACTAAAATAGTTAATTCTCTAAACAATTTTTAGCAATTTTATTTGCTATTTATGAAATATTTTTTTTTGATCAACAAACAAAAGAGAGAATATATATATTGAACACAAATACATCAGTAGCATAGCAATTGAAACCAAACAAAATTGGCTCCAATGAGCTAGCCCGAACAACCGCTACTAATACAAACTGTTGGTGAGAAACCAACAAGAGGAAAACCAACAGGAAACAGAGGAGAATAGCAGCAAAAACCAGAGGAGACACCAGCAAGAGTCACCCATGTGGTTGCAGCAGCATGAACCAAAACAGAGTGCGAGACAGCAGCATGAACCAAAACAGAGTCCAAGGCAGCAGCATGCACCAGCAGACAGTAGAAAGAGAACCAAAACAGAAGCAGCAGAGTCCAAGAAAAAACAGCAGAGGCACGGCTGGTTTTCAAAAAGCAGCAGCAGATTCCGTGAAGAAGAAAAGAAATTAGCACCAAAATAGGCACCAGGAAATATGAAATTGAGTTTTATTTTCATCCTCTATAACATTATCCTTTATAAAAGCTCAATTTTTAAATATTAGGTTGTGGGTTTGGAATGAGATCTATAAAATGAAGTATATAAGGACAATGTTATGAAGGGGAGCCATTACCCCCCAAATAATGGTATGGAGGAGAGTTATTTATCCGCAGAGAGTCCCTAACCATGTATTTCCCGGAGCAAAAAAAAAACTTATACAATCTGGAGTAAATTACAAATATACTCCATAAGATTTGTTAAAATATAGATTGTCCCTTTTAGTTCTAAAAATTATAAATATTTTATCATCCGAATTTTTGATAGGTAATTTTATTTTCCTTGTGTTAATTTTATTAGATTGTCCCTCAAAAGTATCATCCTTTATTTTCTTCTCCCTAAACCCTAATTCTAAAACATCACAACCATCCTCCATTGTCAATGCTACCTCTCTTATTCGCCATCCCCTTTGTCCCCCTCTGCCTACGATTATCTTCCATCATGAACCATACACCCCTACAAGTATCCTTCCACAAACCAACAACTTTTGAGGTTGATTGTAGGAGTCTAAGATGGAAAGGGATGAGCTAGGAGTGGTGGTGGTGTCGATAAAAGAGAGTGGCAGCAACGGTGGCGAATGAGGGGTGAGTGGATAGAAGAAAAATTAGGGTATTAAAATTGAAGATGAGGGTATTATTGGGATAAGAAGATATGTACTAAGAATTATTTTTTGATGTGTATTGATTGAGAAGGTTTTCATTAAGTGTGCAAATTGGTGTGCGAAAATAGAATAATGCATTTTTCATTTAACAAGAGTTAACAAAAAAAATAAAATTCCTAACTACTCCCCTATACAACAATTAAATTATAAAATTATTAATTGAATATATTTCTAAACTTATTAATTAATTTAATAGTTAATGAATGAAATGAATTATTTGCAATGCCATTAATAGCAAAAGATTTGTCAATATTATTGATCTATAGTTGCTCGGTGGTTATCATCTCTCTCCTTCTATGCATGAATGTTTGTGGATTGTAGAAATAAAAATGCTATGAATTCATTCTTATCAATTCTCTTTCTATGCACGAATGTTTGTGGATTGTAGAGATAAAAATGCTTTGAATTCATTCTTATCAATTCATAATTTACTCTGAATGTGTTTGTATGATGGAAATTAAATTGATAAAATGTAAAATTTATGAATAAAATGAATAGTTGCTAATTTGTAGTATTATTATTGTAAGTAATATTATTTTAAGAGCATCTCTCCATCTCAATAGCTGCTAATTATTTGGTGGATAAAAGTGGGTACTATCTGAGAGGGCTAGGGAAGAAGGAAGCATGAGCGCCAAGAAAGCGAATAAACCACGTGGATTGGTTGGGTGGGTATTTGAAAAATGACATGGACTTCAAAAGTTTTATCAAATTTTTACCAAATATCTTACATAGGTGTGAGACTCACACCATGTGGGTTTCATGTGGGTCTCACATCCATATGAGACATTTGATAAAAAGTTTGATAAATTTTTTGAGATTTCTAACATTACTCTGTGTATTTTTCTTTGTAGCTTGTTTTCATATAATTTGCCAAAGAAAAGTTGCTGTTTTATAAGATAGTGAACATTTGCTTATAGACACTTTTAACCCCAACTATTTTGCCATATGGTCTTTTGGTAATTTTATAAATTTATCAATTGATCTCTATTTTTTCCGTTTAATTATTCTTGGTTTCATATTAAATCAGTGAAATATTTAGCTGAAATTTTCATCCAAGGAGATTAATAGAAAAATATGGAGGAAAAAGAAGAAGAATATGCTTATAGTTTTTATGGATTTAGAAAAATAAATAAATAAAAAATAAAAACAAAGCTTGAGATGGGGTGTGCTTAAAGATATAATATGGTGGGTATTAGAGAAAAAAATATTGACAAAGAGGTTATATTAATGCGATGAAGGGCATGTATAATGGAATTGTGACTACAATTAATTCACTTGCAAGAGAAACAAATGAATTTTTGATTACTTGAAGATTACACCAAGAGTTAGCCTCAAGTCCGTACCTATTTGCCTTAATTATAGACGAATTGATTAGACATATTTTAGATGATGTCTTATGATTTATGCTATTTACAGATGTTATTACCATAGTGGATGAAATTAAAAGAGGAATTAACACTAAATTAGAAATTTAGATAGAATAGAAGCACTTGAGTCCTTAACAAACATTTTAAAATAATACTGAAATTGTACACATGGAATATTGCTTCAATAACACTAGAAATAGAAATAACAGACAAGTTGAGGTTGAAAAGCAGGAGATACAAGGGTGAGCAATTTCGCTATGTAGATTCAATTATTAATAAGAATGGAATGAGGTTGAAGATGATACGACCCGTAGAATCAAAGTAGGCTCAAATAATGCTATCTCCACTTGAAGCAACCCTCTCCGTATGTGTCCAGGTTTCTTTAGTGGACTGGATAAAGTAACTGTGGTCCGAAATGTCGGGCTGTTGCAATTGTGTTAGTTCAATAGCGATCAATGACAGCATTTTGGCTTGAATGAACTTTACAAAGAGGCTTGAATGAACTTTACAAAGAGATTAAACAAATCAAAATCAAGAGTACATCAAAGAAACTGATCGAGTCAGCGAAACCCAAAATAGCATGGATGTAGTCGAACGTGCAGGCTGCAGTGGCCTCAAGTATCTGAACTGTAAACATTTGGCAATGGAGAAATGGAGAACTTTGATTGTCAAAGTGATGAAGCCATCATGAATCATCCTGCCACAATGCTGTATGATTGATCTGTACATTTGGATTTCAAATTGTTGATTAGGAGAAGATTAAAAATCATAAGATTGAAAACTAAAATGAGAAGGAAGACATGAGAATTATCACTTTTTATTTATTTATTGTGTTTCATTTTTTTTTTTTTTGGTTTTCTAGGAAACACAGGGTTAAATTTTATAGAAATGAGTCAAAAAGTAGATACCCAATATTTAGATAAATAAAAAATGTGAAACAAATTCAAACTCACCAATTTTATTCTTAAAGTGATATGTGTTTTCTTTCCTCCAAATTCCTTGGACGCACATTAAAAAATAAGCCAAGATAGACACTAAAAAGCATTCCTAGGAGGGCACAAAGGCGCACAGCCCTGCTCATCCTCATAACCTTTGACACTTTAGTATTGAACTCTCCCATTTTGTTCTCTTTTAGGCCCTCTTTTTGGAGTAACTAGTTCAACCTTGTTAGATCAACTTATATTTTTGTCATATACAGCAAGGTATATTTATAGGCGTCTTATTAAGTCAACCTTAGAATTCTTGCTCAACACTCACAATTTCTTACGGTTAGGTATTTGCCTTGCTTTAGAATGGTATTAGTCAATAAACAATGGGGAAAATTACGACGGTAGTTCCTGTATTTTGGTCATTGTGAAATTTTAGTCCTTATAATTTCAATTGGCTCGATTTTGACTCTGAATTTATGACTTTGTCTCAATTTGGTCCTATTGATTTGAACTCTTAGCATTTTTTTTTATATGAAAATATGCACTTAAGTGTTATGTGTCATATTTTTAATGATACAATTATAAATTTACTCAACTTAGTGAGTTAACCTCAACTAATTTAGTGATAATTTTCTTTAAAAAACACTAACAATATTATCAATTGGACCAAATTAACATAAAATTTAAAATGAATGGTCAAAATTGAACCAATTGAAAGTGTAGGGATCAAAATGATACAATAAATAAAATATAGGGATTACTGGTGTAATTTGCCCTAAACAATAAACCAACTAACCAAGCATTACAACAAAACCAATAAACTAGTCTATGTAGGCCTATTGTAAAATAATTTAAGCTTATTTCAACTTAATTCAGGCCAGATTTTAAAAAGTTTGTTAGGCCATTTTCGGCCCTTAAATTTTTACTCAAATTTAAGAAAAATGATTCATTCACATAATTCCCTCCCCCCAAACCCTCCCAAATGATATGACAAGCAAAATTTGAAAAGTTGATCTACATTCAAATATTCCTTCAAAACTCTCTTTATATGCATTTTCTTTTGTCACCTCATTAGGGGAATGATTGTGAGGGGAAGAAATTGTATGGATGTAGTACTGCTTCAAATTTAATTAAAAATTGATGTGACATTCCAAAGGATGGACTTAGGTTTGAACGTAAATTTGGGTCAAACTTCAGTAGTGACAGAGTGATAAATTTGAAAATTACAAAATGATCTTGAAAAATATTCAAAGTAAACATATTTAAGTCTTCTTTAAATTGGGTTAAAAAATGGGTAAAACTCAATTTCATATAAATTTGAGTCAATGAGTAGAGAAGTGTTTTGCAAGATTTTTATCAAAATTTAAATTTGATAAACCTTGTTTGACATTAGACTAATATAGTTAAAAAGTTATTATAAATTATTATACCACTCTCTCTATTTTTCGTAAAAAATTAAAAAATTAATTAAAATAACACTTCTCAAACCATTGGGGTTGGAAATGTCCCTAGATGGTGGTTTTCAACTTTTGCTTGTGTGGGAAGATTTTTTAATTGAAAATTTACGTAATTATGGTTCCCATATGAACAGTTCCCCCCACTTATTTCTCTCATGCTCTCGAATCTCTATGGCTAATAAGGACAAAAAAGGTAATTACAGAATGGGGGTGATGGAACAAACTTAACCAATGCAATCATGAAAGCTACATTGGACAGTAAATTTCGAATTTTAAAAAGAAAAATGTTTAGGAGTTTTAGAGGAAGAGCTTTAGAGAGAGCTCTAATAGTAGATTCCACTATATGATGTGATGTTTTTTTTTTTTGCTTTGTCACATCACTAGAGCTCATATTAGAGCTCTAATTTTAGAGCTCTTAATCACTTTCCTTCTAAAAATTGCTTACAAATCACACGTATCAGTTAAGTCTGAGAAACACTAGTCAGAGTCGGACTCGATATATTTGGTTTTACAGTTCATTCTTACGGTTTATCCTTTTGCCACTAGGCAAAGTCATTCATTTACATGATCACATTTTTACCATATCATTTATCACAATTGCCTTGAAATTGTCCCTAGTGATGGAACCAATTTAACCAATGCAATCATGACCATGAGATGGTAAATGTCACTAAAAAAATAAGAATAAATGTAGTATTATTGGCCATTCATTAATCATATAGATAAAAAAATAATTATTGTATCTTTATATTGAAATGTATGTTCTATTATTAATTATTTTTATATTTACGTATTACACCCCCCCTCCCCCCACCAAAAAAAACTAGATCATAATATTTATCTCAAACTTCTAAGATTACTAGTGCCAAATGGAACTTGCCTTTTTTTATTGGACAAATTACATCATTGGTCTCTAAAATTTTCACATTGAATCAATTCCATAATATTTTAGCAAAACACCACTGACAAAAAGACTTTTTTCAAAGTAATATAAGAAAATTTACAAACAATTCCATAAAGGACTTGGTTAAGTTTCTATTTATTTTAAGGAGGAAAAACTTGGATCATTCTATTGCCCAAAATGGTAAATAGCATGCAATAGAGATGAGGAGGTGATGATGACAAAGATGAAATCTCACAATCTGTAGCGGTTGCAGCCACAACAAAAGTAATGGTCTCTGGTTGTGACCTTTTAAGCAACGGACACCAATCGAATCTCACGGCCTTATCCCAACTGAGCCCCACCGTCGAACGAACCCCCTTTCTTTTTTCCCATCGAACCATCTGTTAAACAAAAACCATCTCTTTCTACAATTGAGATCCACGTGTGTTTATTTGAGTGAGTTAACTCACTGAGTTGGCTGAATAATATACAAAATATTAAATTTACAATTTTACCCTTTAAAATAAGGCATGTGACATGCACATGGCCAATTTCCGTCAAAAAAATTAACTACCATTTTCAATTGGGACAAAAAGAGACAAAATATAAAATTCAGGGTTGAAATTGAGCGATTTGAAAATATAGAGACTAAAATAACACAAAAGTATACCATATGCATTATTTTAAGGGTGAACATCATAGCATCTTCCCTTTCTCTATGCTGATTGTTGGTATAGTGTATAGGATTGGCTGATGCCTATTGAAATTGTGATAATTGATTTAGATCCCTTTTGGGTCATTATCTGGACTGCTGAAATCAATGTGTAGTTAGGAGCTAATCATCGGCATTTGCATCTGCACATATGGAAACTTATGATATTTTGGTTACATTGACAGTTTTATTGCTTTGGCCTTTGTTAGTGTGTGGCATTCACCCAAAAAAGATATATATATTTTAAATTTTTAGTGATTTTTTTCTTTCTACATTATGTCCATTTTTTTTACGTTTTAGGTTTGTCTTGTGTAGACAAATCTAAAAAAAATAAAAAAAATTTTAAAAAAAATCCTAAAAGACAAAAAAAAGTTACAAAAAAAATAAAAAGTCAACTATTTTTGATTTTTTTTTTTAATAATTCTTTTCGGACTTTTTTTTCAAAATTTGCAAATTTTTTGATCTTTTCTAATTTCTCTAGTCGAGTAGAATTCAAGAGTGTAACACTTTTTAATTTTTTTTAAAAAATCATTAAAGATGAAAAAATCAACAAAAAGTTATTAAAAAGAGAAGTGATTGGTAGGTCGAATGGAGGCCCCCGAATTCCCCCCGAATTAAAAAACGACATCGTTTCGTCGTTTTGATTTTTTTTTTTTTGTTGTTCAATCAGAGAAGAAGCTGAAGAAGAAAGAAGAAGGGAAGAAAGAAAGAAGAAGAAGAAAGAAGAAGGGAAGAAGAAGAAAGAGGCAGACGGCGGAGGCGGAGGCGGAGGTAGAAGCGGACGAGCTGCGATGATCGGCCGGGCGATCTACGACAATAGGCCGAGCTGCGACGATCGGCAGAATGGAGGACCTCTCTCTCTCTCTGTTTCCCTCTCTTCTCTCCTCTCTCCTCTCTCTTTCTCCCTCTCTCTCTTTAACGATCGGCTGGGTGATCGGCAGAATGGAAGGGCTCTCTCTCTTTTTGTTTCCCTCTCTTCTCTCCTCGTTCTTGCCTTCCCCTTCTTCAGATGTAAACGAGAGAAAAAAAAAAAAGAAAAGGGATTTGGGGGAATGATTTTTCAGGGGAAAAATCATTTCTTTATTAAAAAAGCCAACCTCAAACACTTGTAAATTGGTTAAAACTCAATAGACACAAATAGATAGAGAATAAAACACACACACACACACACACACACACACACACACAAATCTTTGGCAAGGATTAATCATTAACAAATTAAACAAAAAGTAGTGCAAGTTGAGAAACATACTTGTATATTACTGATGTTATGTACTTCTCCTAAATCATATAAAGATTACTACAATGTGAAGACAAACATGAATAGTTGAACCTATATGTGAATTTGACTGTGGCACAATAGCTCTCTGTTTTGATAAGGTTTTTGTTGGTGATACCATTACTATATGTATATCATTGTTGGAGCATTTTGCTCAATTCTCAAAATTAAAACTAGAATCCATGGCCTCAATTGGCAAAAATCATAGAATTCACCAATAAAAGGAGAATACATATATATGCAAAACATAGTCTATAACATATTCTGGACAATATGATAGTTCACAGGTCATTTATTTAAGGAAAAACTTACTTTAGAATGTTTTACAAAAGACAAAATCATCAAACTCCATCAACATATATACTAGAACTATAGAATTATTCAAACTTATTTCTTTCCAACAACTCAAGAAATATAAATCTGAACAGATTGTGATACCCCTGTTCCGTAGTATGCTAATTGGTCCTTAGTTTGAGTATGATTATGTGTTTAGCGTAATTTTATGTGCTATTATGTGAATATGTGTGATTTTGAAGTTCTATCTGTTCACCGTAGGAATATCTGTTTGAATAATCTGCTTTGGGAATTAAATTGAGGGCCTTATCGACCACAGAACCCGAAATTGTTTACGTCACTATGATTGGCATAATTTTTAGAACCTACGGTGAAATTTAATTAGAAATTGATTCTGGTCAGATTAAACTGATTAAATTGGTGAATTGAGTACCCAATTATTTTATGTTGAAATAATATGTGAGTGGGGCTATTATAAGCCTTATTAAAACCAATTCCTTCCATTTACATTGATTTTGGCTGATCAACTCTAAGAGGAAAAGAGGAGGGTCGGCTATTAGAGAGAGAGGGGGGAGAAAAATCTAAGTTTTGCTCTTAATCCTTGAATGCCTTGAAGATAACACAAGAATTGCCATAGATTGTGAAGATTAAACTCCTTGGTGAGTAGTTCATGTAAATTTTAACTATCATTTTGTGAAATCAAGTTTGAAAGAGGGTCTAGAGCATGGATTTGTTTGATCATAAGAAAATTGAGTTGAACTTGTTGTAATGGAGACCCATATATGCATGCATGCGTATAATTGTCTTGAATATTGCATGTTTTGAGCTCAAAGGGTATGATCCATGTAAATTGTAGTTGAAACTCATGTTTTGATCACCAATTGTGCATCTAAGTTGAGAATGTGGCTAATTCATCACATGCATGTACAATTTGAGAAGATATGAGCTTGAATGCATGAATTTGTTATGTTAGTGTTGAGTTTGACATATTTGGGGACATGCATGTAGATAAACCAAGGAATTGAGCTTCATAATGTTATAATCTTGCATTGGTGCCATGTTAGTATGATTATATTTGAGATTTGAGCCATTGCATGCAAGTAATGTAGCTGGAAAATCGAATTGGAGCTCAAGAACTCAACCTGGGATTTCCAGAATTTTGCTGTTCGCTCGAGCGGGGGAACTGCCGCTCGAGCGGGAAAATCGTGCTCCCAGCATTTTTTGCAGAGTTGGATGTCTACTCGAGTGGGATATCTCACGCTCAAGCGGGGAGTTTTTGTAGACAGGCCTTTCGCTCAAGTGCTCTATTCCACGCTCGAGCGTATTTTTCATGCAACCAATAATTTTGCAGGCCTTAAGGGTCCGCTCGAGCGGGGAAGTCCACGCTCGAGCGGGGACCCTGTTTTCTAAAATTTTGTATGCTCGTTCTGTGTTTCGTTTTCCGTTCTCTTTCACTTGTAAGCACTCTTAGGCATGTGTTAAACAATGTAAATGAGTTAATGAGATGAGAATAAAGCCTAAAGAGGAATATGTGAATTAAAGAATGGATTGAACTATTAGTGACCCTTTTGTGTTCATGGAATGTGTAGGGTCAAGCTCCAGGGCAAATCCACAAGCCGATCACTGGGAGTAATATTGATATTCGAAAGCTTATCAATGTCCAATTATGTATTCCCTTATAAGCTTTATGAGTTGCTAATTGGGATTGTGGACAAAAGTCTGACATGAATGAATGATTGGACCAAAGGTCATTTTGATAATAATGAATGGACCGAAGGTCGTTTTGATAGAAATGAATGGACCGAAGGTCGTTTTGATAGAACTGAATGGACCGAAGGTCGTTTTGATAGAAATGAACGGACCGAAGGTCGTTTTGACATATATGAATGGACCGAAGGCCGTTCACACATGAATGAGTGCGCCGAAGGCCGTTTTGACATGAACGAGTGGGCCGAAGGTCGTTTTGACATATATGAATGGACCGAAGGCTGTTCACACATGAATGAGTGGGCCGAAGGCCGTTTTGACATGAACGAGTGGGCCGAAGGCCGTTTTGACATAAATGAATGGGCCGAAGGCCATTTTGATAGAAATGAATGGGCCGAAGGCCGTTTTGACATAAGTAAATGGGCCGAAGGCCGTTTTGCCATGAACGGAACCTTGAATGGGCCAAAGGCTAGAATGTTTGGAACTATAGTTACTTGATTTGAATTTTGTATAGTTATATATATCTGTTAAATAGAAGTATGAATTGGGCCCAAGGCCGTTTGGAGCATGTTGTTCTACGTATTGTTATGTAACCTCTGTATTTGATATTATTCACTAGGCTATCGCTCACGCTCATTCATGTGTTTGTAGGTGAGCCAAGAGAAGTCCAAACCCAGCCCCAGTGAAGTCTGCTAGGAACAACATGAGTTTTGGAGAGTCGGCCTTGTGTCTCACGTACGAGACCCATCCTTGCCATTTTGTTATGTATTTACCTTTGGTCTTGTTGGCAAGGACTTTATGTATATTTGTATATATTCTGTTACGGGTTGACCCAGTTTGAATGATCCTGTCTGTAAAGAATTTTATGGCACTGTACTTCTAACGTGGGTTATTAACGTATATGTAAGTGGTTTGTTTTGATGTGCATATAAGCACGGCTCTGTGGACAAAGTTTTAAATTTGTGCTTCCGTTTGGCCCCTTTACTCTGTTGAGTTACGTCTGTTTTGGTTTGAGGCCGTAGGTAATCTCAAGATTATTGGCCGGTTATGTCCTTAACCCATAGGGGCGGGTTCGGGTCATGACACAGATAGTCAAAAAAATTTGAACAGATAGAAAATAATTTAAGCAGATAGATATAAATTTGAACAAATAGTCAAAAAAGAGTCAACAGATAAATTATGGGGGTAAAATTAAAAAAAAATCAGTGTGTTTGATTTCAGTTTTCTGCGAATTGAGTTTTTTATTTTTCGTATTTTTTTGTTTTTACTGAATATTTTTAAAATTTTAAATAATTTTTTTTTCTTTTTTACATGCACCTTATTTAGATTTATCTAAGTAGTAAAATATATGTGAAAATATATTTAAAAAAATTAATAAATACATAAAAATATGAAAAATGTACTGAATTTTTGTTTTTATTTTTATTTTATTTTTTTGTATTTTTGGTATTTAGTGAATTTTTTAAAGATTTTTTTCACAAATATTATACTTTTTAAGTGTATTTATGTTAGGTGTCTCTAAAATTTTTTTAAAAAAAATTGTTTAAAATATTTAAAAAATTCAATAAAAACAAAAAAAAAATACGAAAAACGAAAAAATAAAATTTTTTGAAAAATGAATTCTGAAAACTGAAACCAAACAAAGTGAATGTTCTTCAAAACCAACAAAAGGATTTATCACCAAACTATTTCACAAAGGGCACTCACCAACAAAAAATATTTACTGGACCTAATGCCTACCTTCCTTAAATTGGAATTTTAAACAATTTTCTCTTATTATTATTGAAATTATATTATTCATGTTTATTATTTTTTTAGACTAACAAAAACCAATGACCAATTTTACATGATCTGCCTTTTTTTTTTTCCCTTAATGAAAATTCTAGTATGCATACCTCTTGAAAGGAGTGTACCATATACACCCTTAATTTTGTCATTTTTCTCTTTAGTTATGACTAATTTTCTTCTTCAGTCATGATATTATTTTAGTTATGATTCATGAAATCTTTAGTTATGCCTCATGTGATAGTTAGTTATGATTTTTTATTTTTTTAGTTATGTCTCAAAAAGTATAAAATTATTATTATTATTATTTTTTTCCTTTAGTTATAAGTCTTTCCCCTAATTTATATTTCAAAACTAGCAATTAACCCATCAAGGTTAGAATTTTCTATTTTAAATACAAATATTCTTACAAAATAAAATTAATTCATTTTATTATTTTTATGGTGAAGCACTAATAATTCTTAATTGTTGATCTTATCTATTTTCTTTATGAACACAAAGGTCTCATTATACTAGAAATTACACAAAAAGGCAATCATAAAACACGCGTGTTTATTGTGTTGAGGGAGCAATGTGGGTTTTGTCATTAAGATGAAATTACACATTTGGACAATCCATACTATAGGCTCTTTTGCTTTACCCTCTTTGACAAGCAAATCCCACACTATGAACATGGAAAGATTCTCAACCCCACGGTGAAATTGTTTGATTTCCTTGTGAATTCAGTTAAATTGTAAATGGGAATGAGAGATTTATGCTCCTAATTTTTTATTTAACATTCAAATCTTGGGTACAAATCCTATATTGTCAAAACCCTACATTCTTAGTCCAACAGTCATAGTGATGCAAACATTGTTCAAACATCTGTGAAACGTGCAATTGTCAGTCGGAACCACCAATTCACACTCAGCATTAGGGATACACACCCATACATCGTCGAAACGTGAGATTGGGCAAATGTAACGAGATGTAAATTTCGAGTAATTGTCATCAGTGTAGGTATTGAACATTTATGACAATGAGATGGGAACGTATGCGATGTGTGATTTTGGTAGCATAATGTAAATGCCATGTTAGGGTTGGTGTGTGCCTATTAGAATGTTGTATGTTTTCCGTTTGCATGTGTGCAATGTTTGTTTTGATGTTTTAAATGTTTGTGTGTCCCTTGATCGTCGTTGATGTGGCCGATGTTGTGGGGTTGATGTAATGTTTATTTTTCCCTGTTTGAGTGTTAGTACATATTTGGGTCATCAATGATTGTCGTAATGTTGGTGTTAATGTGACACCTAATATTACATGATTTGTTTTATTTTGTTTGCGTCAATGTGACACCTAACATTAATTATTAGTTTTATTTCGTACTAGGTTTGAATTTAATTCATAACGGGTCACACAAATCCACATTAGCCCTGTTATGATGGCATGTTGGATTTATTGGTTGGGTGTTAGTAATTCGAAAAAAATGCAGGTATTTGTACTAAAAATTTGATTATGGCCCATAATGTGGGTTAAGTAGGCTGTGGGTTGTTCATGATTCAAATAATATAAATGTGAGTAACATATGTTTAATGTGGTTATGGGTGAACATGTTGTTTGGTTTATATATATGCAGGTTCATGTGTGTAGTTTAATTTTGTGAGTTGGTTGTAACGGGACTGGTTTGTGTTTTCCTAGTGGGTTGTAGAATTCCACATTGCTACGTTGCGTTGACATGATAGGTTTGTCTCTGTGATATTATTTTGAAGTTGATGTCAGGTGTTTGGGAATTACAGTGTGCAATGTGCACAATGTGGGACAGTGGATAAATGTTGTTGAGTGGTTAAGCAAGTTGATGGGTTGTTTTTTGGTGAGGCTTCTAATCGTTAGATATGATCATAGTGTGAACACATATACAGGTAGATTCGGATATTTTGAAGTCACATTTGTCAGCATGTACCATTAGCTACTATGTTGCTTATATCGTGTTAATGTGGACGTGGGGGTTATTAATCTGAATATATATATCCGTATATTCACAACCTTTGGTGTTGATGTTTATATTGTTTAAACTTACACAGTGTTGAAAAGATTATGTAATTCCCATTTTCGATTTTATCTATGTTTTACATTGACATTGTTAGTAGTTGACACATCAAAATCCAATAAGATAACCACCCAACACAATCCGAAATCATTCCAATTTCAAATCCCCAAAAAAATACATTGTTTTTTTTTTTTTTTGATCGGCAAAACAAAGAAGCTTTATTGATGAAAATATAGTACAAAGTACAAGATAAAAACATCAATAAAGTAAGGCGAGCGCAAGAGCATCACACTGAGCTCAATCATCCCAACCAAGTTGGCACAAAGGAGCCCAACCTATCATTTGCTAGCGCCACCAAGGTTGGTGAGCAACCAACCGAACAAACAGAAAAGAAAGACAGTAAGCAAAACACCAACAGATACTGCAGCAAAATAACACCCACTGCACCACAAAAAAATACATTGTAAATCTTAACTTTTCAGCATAAAGAGAAAAGATAGATACCCACACTATTACCAAGGGTAAGGGTGTGTGCGGTGTGATTCAGACGATTTGAGAGTAAAATTATAAATCGAATGGCGATTTGGCAGATTGACGGATTGGCAAACCGCGGTTTGAGTGATTTTGGACGGATTGGTGGATTAAAGAATATTCTAACTAATTATCAAGCATTTGCATAATATAGACCACTAATTTGCATAATATTTTTCATATATATAATATAAACTAATTTTACATAATATGTTTCATATATATAACTAATAATTTATAATGAATTTCACATCTTAAATCTCTTTTACGCTCATTTTTACTTTGATATTTCATTAGAGGTTAAAAAATATATATGTATTAATTATAGCAGAACGGAAGAGTTTTGAAAACAAATTATAAATTTTAAAGTTTAATCTGTGGTTAACGGATAGAACGGGTGTGGATTGATGCGGATCAGTGCAATTTTAGCATATTGGCCGGTATTTTGCACAGTCCTACCAAAGGTTGTAATCGTAACATCACATGCCAATAAATATATCAAAACAGCATTACCAAAATGAATGGGACTAAATGGTCTACAATAAAATCTTTGGGACTAAATGGATAACCATTCGTCCATATGGAATTTATTGATACATTTTCCTTTTTAAACTGTATTTCTATAAAAACAAAATCATACATTAATTTTGAACTAACTACAAATAATTGATCATTAAAGGAAAGGCTCAAAAAATATAAATAAAAAAGACGTAAAAATCCTTAATTTCAACACAAAATATTAAAATTTTACTATCAATAATTCAAAATTACATAGAATTTTTTGATGAGTACTATTAAAAGTTATATTGGTTTAGGTGAATTGTCTATCAAATGCGTTTGGCAATGTACATATAACTATCACTTGTAAATTTTACCTATGAAGGATTTGAATTTTTAGTTTATCTATGATTTATTATTGACTGTATAATATTTCACTATTTATAGGAATGAAGATTTTTAGTTCAATCTTAGGTAGAAATTTTTATATTAATATTTTTAATATTAGAAATTAATTAAATATCAATCATTTTAAGTAATATTCATTTAATACATTCAATTTTAGTTTTATCAAGATTTCCTAAGTCTAATGACGATCATATTTTAAAAATAAAATTGATTATTTCTTTAAAATTGTAACAAAATTTAGTTTGGCAAAAAAAATTTACTATGTTATCGCTCAAAGGTTAAGTAATTTAGCTTTACTTTTTTACGGTTGTTTACTTTTAGGCTTTGTTTGTTTAAAAAGAAACGGACGATGGAAAATGAAAATAGTAGAAAGTGAAATGAAAGAAAGGAAAAGGAAATAAAAATTTATTTTCTTGCATGTATTTGAATAAATGAAAAAATTTGCAAAAAAATTATAGGAAAAAAATATAATTACTCTATAACAAGGAGTTGTAGAGATAAGTGTGGATAAATACGGAAACAAAATAAACCTTGTCAAAATTTGTGGGAAAAATGAATTTTGTTGTATATTTTGCAAAAAATTGTTAAACCAAACTAACAAACTATTTTGAATTGTATATGAAACTTTAGTTTCTATTACTTTCTAGGACTCTCTATTTAAACAAATATATATATATGTATATATATATATCTTTTCTTTCACTTTCCTATCTTATCTATCTAACCAAACTGAGCCTTGGGGAAAATTTGGTGCCAATCCCTCTCCCTCTTACGTAAAAACTTAAGGACTATAAGAAGAATTGTATTAGGTAAGGTCTCTCAGTGTTTTGAATGTAGTTGTTTAAGTCCTTTTCGCTGGCTCTTTTTTTTTTTTTTTTTTTTTTGGTTCTTTTTTGCCCTTCATTTAGAATTGCTTAGAATTATTTCTAAATTGCTTATTTTCAGAATTATTTCTAAAAAAATTTCAGAATTACTTATTTTCTCTCAGATAAATTTCTAAATTGCTTATTCTCTCTTAGATATATTTCAAAATTGCTTATCTTCTCTCAAAGAAATTTCTAAATTGCTCAATGAAATTTCTAAATTGTTTATTTTCCCTCAAAGAAATTTCAAAAATTTTGACCGAAGATAGCTAGCTAATTGAGTGAAATTTTCTATTTTTTTCCCTAAAATTTCATATTCATCATAGATCTTATTTGATAGATCTCAACGAGAGCATTCTCAAAATATAAATTTCATTGAAAATGGATATCTAAATAAAAAGTTATTGAATTTTTAAGTTCTAAAATTTGTCAAAAAGTGAAAGACGTTGGATGAGCAGTGTGCACTGGAATCCAAAAATTGCTTCCATATTTTCCAAAGACATTCGCTACTACTACAATATTTATTATCTTTTATCGTATAAAATCTTAATATGAGTGACCTTAAAATAAAAAACCCTTACTTTTAACATAAAATTTGGACATAGTATAAGAGCCAATTTTTACTAAAATTTAAAGCCTCCAAAAAAAAATTAATTAATTAAAATAATAACAGAATTGACTCTTATGGTGGTGTTTGGGAAGCAAAGTTGGGGGTAAATTAGCCATGTCCGGACAACAAAGTCTAATTTATCCACATGGAGACAAAAGCCTGTGAGGTGCTTGGTAACAACCAATGCCAAGGTAAATTTACGAAACTACCCCACATGAAAAAGGGGCATCGCCTCAGCGTCAGCACACACAAAGTATAAAAAAAAAAAAAAAACCTTTTCCCAAAAAAACCTTTTCCCAGAAAAAACAAAGAAAGTTGAAAAAAAAATTAAAAACAGAAATTAGCATTTGCAATGTAATTTAAAAATAAATAAAGCACATGAAAAACCATTTTTCAAAAATAAGAACAAATTAATGTATACAAATAAAAATAAATTAAGTCAAAAACGTAAATTAAAAAAAAAAAAGAACCACAAAAATACGCCTCATCCAAAAAATAAAAAAATAAAAACACAAATTAGCATTTGCCACGTAATTTTAAAATAAATAAAACACATGGAAAATTATTTTTGCAAAAATAAAACACATTAAAATATTTTATAAAAATAAATTCAAACTCTATTTTATAAATATATTTTTTAATATTTTAATTTTTTTGTTATGTATTTGGTTATGATTTGAGTGTAAAGTTGTGAAAGTAGTATGGAGTTTCGAGTTATGTGTTTCGTTATGAGTTTTATTTTATATTTTTGGCTACGATTTAAGTGTAGAGTTGTTTTTAAATTTAAAATATTAACATTTTAAATTATTTAAATTTTTTGAATATTTAAATTATTTAAATTTTTACGATTTAAATTTTTTGAATATTTATTTTAATTTTTTACTTATTAAATTTTTTAAATTATTTAAATATTTAAAATAAAATTAAAAAAAATTAAAATTAAAATTAAAATTAAAATTAAATATTTAAAATAAAAATAAAAATAAAATTATTTAAAATTCACAGGACAATAAAATAAAACCTCACTTTTTATCATTTTACAAAAAATGAAAAAAAATAAAAATAAAAATAAAAATAAAAAACACATGAAAAAACTATTTGCAAGAAAAATGACACACAGCAGACCAACATATCGCAACAGAGTGGCCAGTAGGACAGATCAGACTTTACTGTCTTTGATCTGAGATTGCTGCTGAACTGGATTTCGTCTGTGGGCTTATCTGTTGGCTTATGGTGGAATGGGTCAATGGCTTAGGGTGTATTGTTTGTTTTATTTCTTTTTGGTTGTACTTGGTTGGGTTTGTTGATTGTGGTTGGTTACTCACCAACTCACCATCTCCACACACACTCCTTCTCTTTCCCCTTCTGATCAAAAAAAAAAAAAGAAAAAAAGAAAAATGACAACATAAAAATTAAAAAAAAAAGAACCATAAAAACAAAAAAGACGCCAAATCCAAACGGAAAAAGAAAAAAAAAAAAAGAAGAAAATTCATTCTGGTCCAAGATGACGCTCACGTGGAGGATGTTTGTGAATGAGTTGACATGAGTTAGTTGAAGGGCAGTTTGGTCTTTTAATATGGAGACATCTCACCAAAAAGTCAAAAAAAGCATTTCCAAACCAAGCTTTTTAACCCCGGACTAAAATAGCCAAAAAACTAACCCATTTCCCAAACGGAGGCACTATGTCCAAATTTTGTGTTTACTTATTAGGCCTCAAATGAAAAAGATCCAATCCAAATCTTAATCAACTAGTGGTCTTTGTTGCAGTCAGTAGCTTCCGATCAACATAACACTCTATGCTCCAACCTTATGCCCATCGAAGTTTTCACTTTGCAGTGCCTAATGGTATTGCCATAATTTTCAAACTGAGGATAAAGTTGTTTGTTTAATAAGTGAGCTAATGAAAAAGTTATATCAAGTTGATTATTTGACAAAGCCTATAAACATCTTGCTGCTGGCAGAATACCTAAGATTGGAATGGAAAAGCACAAACAAGCAAGCAGCACAACTTTTTTTGTTTGTTTTCTTATTTTGCTTCACAAAGAGTATACATCAAAATAACCATTAAAAATACCCATACATGAGAGCTAAAATAGGTATGCAAATACAAAACACAATTTTCAGGTTAAATATCAGGACCATAAAGCATAACAAACTCAATCACCAGCCTACACTTCATATACAATACTTCAGACAACAAACAGCAGACAGAAGATGAAGAAACCTCTTGTAGCCTCCAAGATCTTGAAGAAAATCCCACTCAAATGTCGCAAACTTGAAATTTAAAATCATGGATCCGAATCCTGTCTGCTTGCCAAGCACAACTCATGTAATTCATTGAGACTCCATTCCTCCCCGGTGTGCCCTCCAAGAACCAAAACCCTTGTTCTTCCAACCACGCATGTGCTATGACCCCAAGCAAATTTTGGTGGTTGCCAGGAACATTAATAATCCTCCACGACGGTTTCTCCTCTGAAGGATCCAACAAGAAAAGCTGCGAAGGAGAGTATAGCCCAGCAATGGAATCGCCAAAGATGATAATCCTCCCACAAGGCATGCTCACAGCAACATGGTCTAGTCTAGGAGGAGGAACCACAGCGTTCTGACCACCTATGCCAGTGAACGCACCGCATTCTAGTTGCCTCCATTGCAGTTTTTCATCTTCCAAATCAATTGTGTATGCCTCACCTGATCGCAGTCGCAAATTTCCACTCTTGGCAAGCCCACCAAACATAAGAATCTTTGTCCTCCCATAAACGGAAAGTGAGTGCCCCAATCTAGAAGGGGGAGCCCACGAAGTGGGTATTTCTTTCCAAGTTGGTTTATCTGTCATGAGATCTAATAGATATGTATCACTCAGAAGTATGCCAGCATCGGTGCATCCACCAGAGACAACTAATTTGGAGCCTTCTATGGTGCAAGAGCTATGCCAAGATCGAGGGAGAGGGGGTTTTCCACCCAAAACCTCCTTCCATGTTGGTCGTTTGGCATCCAAGTCAAGAACAAACACGTCATTGAGCAATCCTTGTCGCCCACATCCACCAAATACAACTAACCAGGACCCGTTGAGGCATGAGAGTGTATGGCCCCAGCGCCCTGGTGGGGATGATTCTACACTCAACCGATGCCACTCTGGATTCGCAGCATCAAGATTGAGAACAAATGTGTCAGCCATTGGTTGCATGTTAATTCCTTCCCCTCCAAACAATACAAGTCGATTCCCTGCTGCACATGCACTGAAATTGCAGCGTGAAGGTTCCACTGCACCTCCAACTGTGAGCTTCCTCCAACAAATAGCCTCGAGAGTGGTCAGTTCCCTAGCCAGACGACCCCAACATAGTTTCTTAGTCATTAGTTCCAATGTACCTGTGACTTCTCTTCCCCATGCATTTTGACATACCATCTTCCTCACATGATCGTTCTTTGTTAACTGACGAATCCTTCTGCAGACAGAGCCAATGGATGCAACATCCCTTGGCGTCAAGCGTGACAAGATGTGAGCCAGGACCTCATCGGAGAGCTGAAGAATCCCACATATTTCTGGGTTTTGATTGTATAGTAATTGTCCACTCTTTGGAGAGCACATACCAGATTGATCAAGTTGTTGCTGGCAAGTTTCTTTAAAAACTGGACACGAAACACTACTCATATCTATTTTTGCTTCAGAAAACACTTGAATTCCTATTACATGTGTCACTGTTCCATCATCACCACGTATTGGGGCAAGTCTTAGCCTGCTCACCAAGGGAGTGCCATCCTTTCTGAAATTGAGAAGCTCACCTTGGAATTTGATGCCTTCCTCAAGACATCTTCGGACCTCAGAAACAATAACAGGATCCACTAAAGGGTGTCGTCTTTGGGCGCGAGAATCTCTATACTGTAAGAACCGACTGTTGCAAAAGATTTCCATAATGAGAATACAAATCTTTTGTATCACAAGATAATGACAAATTTTAAAGACAGTACTGACAGAACCATAAATGCATGTGTGTCGATCTCAATCCAGATGCAAATGATCACCAAAAATGGAAAACTACATTTTTTAATTTAAAAAAATGCAGAGAATTTATAAACATTCCACAAAATGATATTTTTTATTGGCTAGAGACAAAATGATTGTTAGAAAAAACAATTCACAAGATTTACGCACCGTTTGTTTGGGTGAAAAACATTTTCCAGTGGAAAACATTTTCTACCAAAAAAAAAAAATTCAGAAAATGTATTTCGGAGAAACATTTTTCTATGTTTGGTAGTAGTGGTAGTGAAACGAAGGTGGACGTAGAGGTAGCGGCATGGTGTGGGGCGATGGCATGGTGTGGGGCAGCGATGGCAATGTTGGCCGTAGTGATGGTGGTGTGGTGGTGGTGGTGTGATTACATTGGTAAAATTTTAGTCTGGAAAACATTTTCTGCCCAACTAAAAAAATATTTTCGGTTGACTTTTGTTTTCCATTATACCAACCACAGAAAATATGGAAAACATTTTCTAGTTTTCCGTCCAAACAAACAATCCGAAAATAATTCATATCAAGAAGAATGTGTACTTTTGAGAAAGATACTCTCAGATAATGTAATAGTCAAACTTAATGAACTCCTAACCAATACAAGTACAATATTACCCCACACACAAAATGGAGAAAATTATCCCGATACAATCAGATATTTGATATCAGTCTCAAACAAAATTTCCTGAACCCAATGGCAATAGACATAAAAAACGACAAAAACCTCAACAAGTCAATCAAAAGCAGCAAGAGTGTTTTTGCTGCATAAAAAATGCAAGCTTGAAGTTCCTTCAAATGAACCCAAATTTTAAAAATAGCAACCCTGAACGAAGCAATTAGAATTTCATCAAACCCCAAAATTGTTGATTCCTCTTTAACTCAAACTAGCCTCCAATTTTAGAGCAACCAATCATCTTTAAACAGGAAATGTAAGTGCTGTATATATAACAGATCTTCTTTAACCCCTTGAAAATTTTAATGGTAGAAATTACTAGCTTATGGGGCTGAACACATAAAACAAATCCTTATTCTAAAACAAACCATATAGTTAGGTACAACAAATTTAAGTTTTCCACTATTGTAAATTCTACCCTTTTGTTTTCTCAGGAACCAAACAGATCATAATTGAACCAAAAAGAAATTCAAAAATCAAAACAATCAAACATTTTAAACTCGAATCAATTAAAGGAGTTAATTTTAACATCAAAATTACCAGTTTCGACCTAGAACTTCGTCGGCGCGATAGCCAGTGAAGACCTCGAACACTTTGTTGACGTAAATGATGGGAAAATGGGGCTCTAAAGCGTCAGAAACAACGAAAGCAGCCGGAATCATGGGGTAGAAGAAATTTCCAAGCTTCAACGGAAGCTCACTCTCTGTCTCCCCCTCCTCCACCTCTTCTTCTTCTTCTTCTTCCTCTTCCTCTCTCTCTTCACCTCTGGCGTACTTTAGCCTCTTCCTGAGCTCTGAAACCCAGCTTCCTCTTCTTCTCCCTTCATCCCCATCTCCACAACACCTCCTCCGCTCTCTCTCTCTCTATGTATAGTTCTTCTGCGCCTCTCTCTACTTTCTCTCCCTCTCCCTCTCCCTCTCTCTCTATATATATATATATCTTCGTCTATATGTATGCTTCGCATTGTATTGTATTGTATTGAACTCTCTGATCTAAACGCTATTAAGTTTGAGCAATCTTCAATTTGTGTTGTGAATTGTGTATTGTTCAAATTTGGCACGCGAGTGTAAAATTATGTATTCGAATTGTGTTGTTTTGAAGTCTGTGATCTCAACGCTGATCATTTTGTATTGCCAAAATTGTCAATTGTGTAAATTGTTCGGTAACCTGTTCAGATTTTATACACGATGTAAAATTATTTATTGTATTGGACTGTATTGAACTATGTGGCTCAAGAAACTTCGAGGCCTAAAGCAACAGTTTAAACCAGGCCTTTTGTATTTAGTTTTTTAAATAAATAAATAAATTGTGTGAATAAATTATGCGAAAAGCCGCTGTCGCTTTGCTCTGCGTATCTCCTTCATCCGTTCATTGACAGAAAAATGTGTTAAGCATTTGATTTCTGTCAAGGAAGGGAAATATGGAGTATGGAGCCGCTGTCGCTTTCGAGTGTGGCATGTGTTAAGCACAGAATGCCGGTAATAGACAGATGGAACCTGCTCTAAGCGAATATTGCTCTCATGAAACTTTTAAAAAGGAGTGAGAAGGCTTTTCTCTTAATGCATAGGCCCCCCACGGTTAAGGTCTTATAGGCCTCTTTAATGTCTTATTCACATATTCTTGATTCGTGTAAAATGATACGATCAATTGTATACATTACTTTCTTATTTCATTATTAGTGAATTAAGGGAAATCCCGCTAAATACTCTTATGAGCACTACAAAAAAATACACTTTTGGCGACTAAATTTTTAGTCGCCAAAAGTCCGTTTTTAGTCGCCAAATGTCGAATTTTAACTTTTGGCGACTAAATATTTTAGTCGCCGGTTTTGTCGGCAATATGTGGTCGCGCATGGCTTTGGCGACGAAAAAACTGTTAGTCGCCAATAGACAGGTCTTCAGCGACTAAATATTTTGTCGCCAATAGTCAATTTCATTTTTGGCTATTTTACCTTTGCCGACTAAACCGTTTGTCGCCAATAGTTAATTTTTATTTTATTATTTTTACCTTTGGCGACCATTGACTATAGTCGCCAAAAGTATATTAAAAAAAAAAAATTTTGAACTCCCAGCGAGTTTCGAACTTGCAACGTCCCCCACAACCACCCACATGCCAAGCCCTATGCACAACACTCCCTCCACTATGCCAGCACATCATCTCAAGAATATATATGCAATATATATTATTTATATAGTATATTAACCGCAATTAATACAAAATAATATTTATAAATATAATTTTTTTCATTCAATATAATTTATGTTAAAAATAAATTATTTACTAAAAAAAAATTTAGGTGACTTTTGGCGACTAAAACCATTATTTAGTCGCTAATTGTATTATTTTGGGCTACTAATTATTTATTTGTCGCTAAAAAAACAAGTTCCAATTAAAAATCAGCACTTTTGGCGACGAAACCTAATTTTAGTCGCCAAAAATGTCCACTTTTGGCTACTAAATAGAATTTTAGTCGCCAATACTCAGTTTTTAGCTACTAACTTTTTTTTTGTAGCCAAAAAGCTTGGGTTTCAGCGACTAATCTGGTTTTAGTCGCCAAAACACCTACAATCAGCGACTAATCTGCTTTTTAGTCGCCAAAAGAAGCACCTTTGGCTACTAAATTGGTTTAGTCGGCAAAAACCTTGACTTTTGGCGACGAAAATTCTGTTAGTCGCTGAAAACCATATAATAGGCGACCAAAATGATTTTTAGTCGCCAATACATATACATTTGGCGACCAAATTGTTTTAGTCGCCAAAAGTCTTCATTTTGGCGACCAAAATGGATTTAGTCGCCATTTCTGCACCTTTCAGCGACGAAATTCAAATGTTTAGTCGCCAATGATGCTTTTTGTTGTAGTGGAGGCAAGTGTTTTACACTTAGTATTAATTTAAATGAAATGTTTAACGGTGCACTTTAGTTTACAAGCCACAAGAAGCTATGTATTTATTTCTAAATAAGATGAAACAAACAACATATAAAATAGTAAATTACAATTTTTCTTTTTTCTGTACTTAAAAAAAACATAATAATAATTATGATAATAGAAGAAAATTCATTGGATGGTCTTTTTTTAGTTTTTAAACATAAATAGTTTTTTTGGCATATTGGAAATTTTGAGGCCTTTGAGAAATTTCCCAAAATTTTGGTCCCTTTGCACAATTTTGAGTCCTAAAGCACATGCTTTACCTGTCTTACGCTTAAGCCGGCACTGATGTGATCTAATAAAAACTGATAATTCATCTAATAAACACTGATAATTTTGAACGATCTTGTATGTGCAAATTGCTCAGTTGTACGAAAGAAACCCTAGAGGTCAATGTGAAGTTTCTCGAGGCCAATCCTAAGTATCTCACAACTTGGAATTGTAGAAAATTTGCTGTTGAACACATTCTCAGTCATTCTGAGATTAACACAAAGATTGATCCAGACTCCATTAAACCTACTTACAGTGAAGATTGTATGTTTGTCCGAACCACTCGTATGAAAAAAATATATCTATTTCTTTTCTGTCCATGTATTTGATGCTGTTTGGTTGCTGAAAAACTGTAGGAAAAGAAAAAGAAATTCAGCTGATGTAATAACCCCGACCCTGATTAGTGCTAATTGGGACTTAATTATACCTAATAATAATTAAGAGGAAATCCGGAATTAAATTGCATGTCAATTGCGTGAATTTTGTGTTTTTATTTGTTTGAGTTTTAATCTTTAACTCACAAATTGGAAGCCCTATCGGCGCCCGATTCCGAAATTGATTAGTGTTTTGGACTCGTTAGATTTTATGTAAATTTATGGTAGGTTCAATTAAAATTCGATTTGGGATGTCTAAAACTGATTAAATAACCTCTTAATAATGAACCTAGCTTAATTACAGAAATGCCATTGAGTGGCCATTGTTTAATCTTGTTCTTGAGCTCCTACACTTAAACAAACCTCTTCATTCAGCCCTTTTCTTCTTCACAAACGACTAGAGAGAAATAGGAGAGGAGGAAGCTCAATTCAACAAGTTCTAGCTTGGATTTGGAGGAAATTGTAGGCAATTTAGAAGACTTGAACCCACACACTTGAATTTGAAGGTTTAAGGTCATGTGCCGCAGTCTGTTTGACCCCTTTGACTTCGTCTATCTGTATCAACGCCCACAGTGAGTAATAACTTTGTAAAGTTATGTTCAGCTTTAAGTATTTTCTGACTGATATGATATGAACTGTTTTTTTTTTTTTCTGAAATGCTACTTTATGAGTTATGAATGAATGTCCAATTTTTTGAAATGTATTGTGGCACCCTTAGTTCATAAGGCCCTCGCCCGGGGGATACAATACCGTGGCATAAGGCCCTCGCCCGGGGGATACAATACCGTGGCATAAGGCCCTCGCCCGGGGGATATAATACCGTGGCATAAGGCCCTCGCCCGGGGGATACAATACCGTGGCATAAGGCCCTCGCCCGGGGGATACAATACCGTGGCATAAGGCCCTCGCCCGGGGGATACAATACCGTGGCATAAGGCCCTCGCCCGGGGGATATAATACCGTGGCTACTTGCGCGCAAGATATGGACCTTTATGGTTGTTGGTACCAACTTTATCTGTGGTCTTAGGACCTGCCTGATCTGATAGCTAATGGGTGTACCACGTATGATCTTATGCAAAAATCTGAATATGATTATGAATGCGAGCATGTATCTGAATCTATTTCTGGTTGGAAATCTGAATATGCATAAGACTCTGTTTTTGATAAAATTATGTTTCTGATATAAACTCTGGGTTCTAACTCTGTGATGGACATCATTCATTAAAATCTTTACTCTGTTATTATTCACTAGGCTTTCGCTCACAGTTTATTATATATATGTAGGTGAGCCAGCACAAGACCCTGGCCAGAGTTGATGGCCTCCTGTTTCCCTTTTTGGTCAGCCAGCTGTTGCGCCTCCCGAGGAGGTTCCAGTCAAAGCCTAACCCCGAGGTAGTTTTGTTTCATGCTAGTCATTGGTTGTGTTTTGTAAAGTTGGATCTTGGGCCATACTTATGTAAATATTTTGTACATATGGGTGTTTCTGGCTAGCATGTTTATATATAAATAAGTTTTAAATTTTCTGTCCCATGTATGTCATCACAGCTCATCGGACCTTGTTTATTTTACATTATTGCTTCCGCAGCCCCTTAATAAATGTTAATTTGTTTGGAGGCCGTAGGTAATCCACGGATTACTGGCCGGTTACGTCGCTAAACCTATAGGGGCGGGTTTGGGTCGTGACAGAGTGGTATCAGAGCATGAGTTATACCGCACACACAGGTCCTTATGAGCTTAGGATGTCCTAGTAAGGGTTAGGGGCATTCCATCTGCATGTGTGGGTGTGTGGTATATGCAACTGAGTATTAAAACTGAATGTGCACCTGAATATACCTATGCTTAATATCTTTTAATGTCTGTATAATAAAATGGAGAACCCAGGGGGAAGTGGTGAAAGTGAAACATCTGAGGCTCGTATGAGCCGAATGGAACAAATGCTAGCAACCTTGACCGAAGTGGTAATGCAACAGCAGAGACAACAACCCGTACCCCCTCCACCTCCGCCAGTACAGGCTGAAGCTGATAACAGTGAAATCATTAACTTGACACAGAAATTCCTGAAAATGAAACCGCCAATGTTCTATGGTGGGATTGAGCCCTTGAAAGCTGAAACATGGTTGCTTGAGATGGAAAAGTTGTATGAGGTGTTCCCTTGTTCTGAAACTCAGAAGGTCTTGTTGGCTACCTACACACTGAAAGATGAAGCCCGCAGGTGGTGGCTACTGATTCGAAATGGCCACGAAAACATGACCTGGACTCAGTTTAATGCAATCTTCTATGACAAGTATTTCCCTCAGTGTTTTCGCAACCGGAAAGTCTCAGAATTTCAAGAACTTAAACAGGGCAAGATGTCTGTGGCACAGTATGAGGCCAAATTCACTGAGCTAGCTAGGTTTGCTCCCCATATGGTGGACACAGAGGACAAAAAGGCCCGCAAGTTTGAGGATGGATTGGATATGGACATACTGGACAGGGTGGGAGTTCTGAATCTACCCACATATGTGAGCGTTCTGGACAGGGCATTACTGGCAGAATCCATTCTAGCAGCAAAGAAACAAACTCTTGTTCCACGGACTGATTGGGCAGGGAAAAGATCTGGGAATAGCTTTAAAAAGGGGCGTTCATTTTCCGGGAATAAGAAGCGTAATACAGGGTCTTACAGCAACTCCAGCCAAGGTAGTGACTCTACGACAAATTGCCCCGATTGTGGGAAACAGCACAAGGGTACTTGTCACCGAGCATCAGGTGCGTGTTTTAGTTGTGGCAAGAAAGGCCATATGATGAGAGATTGTCCGCTTAGATCCGAGACTGTTCACCGACCTGCAGCGAGTTCAGTGGGATCTGCTTCTGTAGCCAAGACCAACGTCAAAGCCAATGCAGGGAAGGAACCGTTACGACAGGGCCGAGTGTTTGCCTTAGTGCCTGGTGACGTACCGAACACCTATACTGTGGTGTCAGGTACACTTTCTGTATGTTCTCAAAATGCATGTGTATTGATAGATTCTGGTTCCACGCATTCTTTTGTGTCACATGCTTTTTCTCGAAAATTAACTAGGCCACTAGAACATATGACATGTGTATTGTCTGTATCTACACCTTCTGGGGATTCTATGATGTGCACTCATGTTTATCCGGCTTGTGATGTTGTGGTTGGTGATATGATGTTGTATGTGGATTTATTACCTTTGGACATTCATCATTTTGACTGTATTTTGGGGATGGATTGGTTGACTAAATACTGTGCTACCATTGACTGTGTAAACAAAACTGTGGTGTTTAGACCGCCGGGTATGCCTGAATTTACCTTTAGAGGAAATGGAGTAGTTCCTCCCCCATACTTAATCTCGGCTATGAAAGCTGTAAAACTACTTAGGAAGGGTTGTAGGGGTTATTTGTGCTGCATACTGACTACACCATCTGACAGTCCTACTGTAGAAACAATCCCTGTTGTTTGTGACTTTCCTGATGTGTTTCCGACTGATTTGCCGGGGGATTTAGTTGATAGAGAAATTGAATTTACTGTTGAGGTGTTTCCGGGGACACAACCTATTTCCAAGACTCCCTATAGAATGTCTATTTCTGAATTGAAAGAATTGAAAACCCAACTTCAGGAACTGTTAGACAAGAATTTTATCCGCCCGAGTACTTCACCTTGGGGTGCTCCAGTGTTATTTGTTAAAAAGAAGGATGGGTCTTTGAGATTGTGCATAGATTACCGGGAATTGAACAAGGTGACTATTAAAAACAAATATCCGTTGCCACGAATAGATGACTTATTTGACCAACTTCAGGGTGCCAAAGTGTTTTCTAAAATTGACCTCAGGTCCGGGTATCATCAGTTAAAAGTTAGAGCCGAAGACATAGAGAAAACTGCATTCCGAACTAGATATGGACATTATGAATTTTTGGTAATGCCGTTTGGGATGACTAATGCACCTGCTGCTTTCATGGATCTTATGAATAGAGTGTTTAAATCATATCTGGATGATTTTATTGTTGTATTTATTGATGATATTCTGATATATTCTAAAGACAGGGAAGAACATGAAAAGCATTTGAGAACCGCCTTGCAGATATTGAGAGAAAAGAAGTTGTATGCTAAATTGTCTAAGTGTGAATTCTGGCTGGACAGTGTGGCATTTCTGGGCCATGTGATTGACAAAAATGGTGTATCTGTGGACCCCCAGAAAATTGAAGCCGTTGTGGGTTGGCCGAGACCTACAAATGTGACAGAAGTACGAAACTTTTTGGGACTTGCAGGCTATTACAGGAGATTTGTGAAAGACTTCTCAAAGCTCGCCTTGCCATTGACTCAGTTAACTCAGAAAAACATGCCATTTGACTGGAATGATCAAAGAGAGGCAGCTTTCCAAGAGTTGAAAACCAGGTTAGTGACTGCACCAATCTTAACTTTGCCAAATGGTACTGATGGGTTTCAAGTGTACAGTGATGCTTCTTATAAAGGCTTGGGGTGTGTACTAATGCAAAATGGGAAAGTGATAGCCTATGCTTCTAGGCAACTCCGGCCTCATGAAAAGAATTATCCAACGCATGATCTTGAATTGGCAGCCGTGGTGTTTGCTTTGAAAATATGGCGTCATTACTTGTATGGGGTAACTTGTGAGGTATACACCGACCATAAAAGCTTGAAATATTTCTTCACCCAAAAGGAGTTGAATATGAGACAGAGACGTTGGATGGAACTAATCAAAGATTATGACTTGCAAATCTTGTATCACCCGGGAAAGGCTAATACTGTGGCAGATGCCTTGAGCCGAAAATCTGGTGCAACTGTGTCGTGTTTGTTATCCAGCCGAAAAGACTTGTTAATTGACTCTGAACAGAAGGGACTGATATCTGCTATCTCTGCTCAACCTGCTATTCTTGATGAGATTAAACAGAAACAATGTGAAGATGAACACTTGAAGAAGATTATAGAGGGGTTTGATTCGAAACCGAGGCCCGACTTTGTGTTTGAAAATGGTGTGCTGAAATTTCAGAACCGTCTTTGTGTGCCTGATTGCTATGATTTGAGGAAACGTGTTATGACTGAAGCTCACAATAGCAAATTTGCTATGCATCCGGGGAACACGAAGATGTACCACAATTTGAAACAGAATTTTTGGTGGCCTGGTATGAAGAAGAGTATTGCAGACTTTGTGGCTAGATGTCTACACTGCCAACAGGTTAAAGCTGAACATCAACGACCTGCCGGTTTGCTACAACCACTCCCGATACCAGAATGGAAATGGGAGCACATCACCATGGACTTCATTGTGGGACTGCCTCGTTCTTCTCGAGGTATGGACTCTATTTGGGTTATAGTTGACCGTTTGACTAAGTCTGCGCATTTTCTGCCTGTTAAAACTATTTATAACGCTGATAGACTGGCTAACATCTATATGACTGAAATTGTGAGACTGCATGGAGTGCCAGTGTCTATTGTGTCTGATAGGGACTCAAAGTTTGTATCAAGATTTTGGCAGAGTCTGCAACAGGCCTTGGGAACAGAATTGAGATTGAGCAGTGCTTACCACCCACAGACGATGGCCAAACTGAACGAACAAACCAAACTCTGGAGGATATGCTCAGAATGTGTGTACTAGATTTCCAGGGAAATTGGGAAACCTACTTGCCATTAGCTGAGTTTGTGTACAACAACAGTTATCACTCAAGTATTGGGATGGCTCCTTACGAAGCTTTGTATGGAAGAAAGTGCCGATCTCCAATATGTTGGGCTGAAGTAGGTGATAGACCTTTGCTGGGACCAGAACTTGTGCAAGAAACAACTGAGAAAGTGAAATTGATACAGCAACGTCTGAAAACTGCACAAAGTAGGCAAAAGAGTTACGCCGATGTTCGGAGAGAGAAGAGAAAGGAGTATGAAGTGGGGGATCATGTGTTTATCAAAGTGACCCCGATGAAGGGTCAAACCCGATTTGGTGTTAAAGGAAAATTGGCTCCGAGGTATGTTGGACCTTATGAAGTTCTTGAAAAGATCAATCCGGTGTCCTACCGAATAGCCTTACCTCCAGTGATGGAGCATATGCACAATGTTTTTCATGTATCGATGCTTCGGGAATATTTGAGAGATCCACTCCATGTCATTGAGCCGACGCATGTACTTTTGAAAGATGACTACACCTATGAAGAAAGGCCTATTCAGATTGTGAATCGAAGGATCAAGAGGTTGAGAAATAAAGAGATACCGTTGGTGAAAGTGGATTGGCAGAACCACGGGGGAACCTATGCAACTTGGGAAACCGAGGAAGACATGAAGAAGAGATATCCGGATTTGTTTCCACTAGACCCGACATTGGCTTCAAGTGAAGGTAACTTTAGTTTGGGGACCAAACTCTTTTAAGGGGGGAAGACTGTAATAACCCCGACCCTGATTAGTGCTAATTGGGACTTAATTATACCTAATAATAATTAAGAGGAAATCCGGAATTAAATTGCATGTCAATTGCGTGAATTTTGTGTTTTTATCTGTTTGAGTTTTAATCTTTAACTCACAAATTGGAAGCCCTATCGGCGCCCGATTCCGAAATTGATTAGTGTTTTGGACTCGTTAGATTTTATGTAAATTTATGGTAGGTTCAATTAAAATTCGATTTGGGATGTCTAAAACTGATTAAATAACCTCTTAATAATGAACCTAGCTTAATTACAGAAATGCCATTGAGTGGCCATTGTTTAATCTTGTTCTTGAGCTCCTACACTTAAACAAACCTCTTCATTCAGCCCTTTTCTTCTTCACAAACGACTAGAGAGAAATAGGAGAGGAGGAAGCTCAATTCAACAAGTTCTAGCTTGGATTTGGAGGAAATTGTAGGCAATTTAGAAGACTTGAACCCACACACTTGAATTTGAAGGTTTAAGGTCACGTGCCGCAGTGTTTGACCCCTTTGACTTCGTCTATCTGTATCAACGCCCACAGTGAGTAATAACTTTGTAAAGTTATGTTCAGCTTTAAGTATTTTCTGACTGATATGATATGAACTGTTTTTTTTTTTTTTCTGAAATGCTACTTTGTGAGTTATGAATGAATGTCCAATTTTCTGAAATGTATTGTGGCACCCTTAGTTCATAAGGCCCTCGCCCGGGGGATACAATACCGTGGCATAAGGCCCTCGCCCGGGGGATATAATACCGTGGCATAAGGCCCTCGCCCGGGGGATACAATACCGTGGCATACGGCCCTCGCCCAGGGGATATAATACCGTGGCTACTTGCGCGCAAGATATGGACCTTTATGGTTGTTGGTACCAACTTTATCTGTGGTCTTAGGACCTGCCTGATCTGATAGCTAATGGGTGTACCACGTATGATCTTATGCAAAAATCTGAATATGATTATGAATGCGAGCATGTATCTGAATCTATTTCTGGTTGGAAATCTGAATATGCATAAGACTCTGTTTTTGATAAAATTATGTTTCTGATATAAACTCTGATTTCTAACTTTGTGATGGATATCATTCATTAAACCCTTTACTCTGTTTATTATTCACTGGGCTTTCGCTCACAGTTTATTATATATATGTAGGTGAGCCGGCACAAGACCCTGGCCAGAGTTGATGGCCTCCTGTTTCCCTTTTTGGTCAGCCAGCTGTTGCGCCTCCCGAGGAGGTTCCAGTCAAAGCCTAACCCCGAGGCAGTTTTGTTTCATGCTAGTCATTGGTTGTGTTTTGTAAAGTTGGATCTTGGGACATACTTATGTAAATATTTTGTACATATGGGTGTTTCTGGCTAGCAAGTTTATATATATATAAGTTTTAAATTTTCTGTCTCATGTACGTCATCACAGCTCATTGGACCTTGTTTATTTTACATTATTGCTTCCGCAGCCCCTTAATAAATGTTAATTTGTTTGGAGGCCGTAGGTAATCCACGGATTACTGGCCGGTTACGTCGCTAAACCTATAGGGGCGGGTTTGGGTCGTGACAGCTGAACACAAGTCAACTGTGCCAAATAGGGCTATTTGGTTAAATTGCGTTCAGTGCAAAGTTTGTTTTTAAATTTTAAAATTTCAAATCATTACATTTTGAAATATTGCATTGCTTTCTTTTCTTTTGTTTTTTCAGCGGCCAATTGTAAATTATGTTGTGCATTGTGTTTGGGTTCAATTTATTTTGAATTTTATGAAAGAACTCAATATATATACAGACAGAGTGTGCATTGGCAAAGAATTATAGGTCTTATGGTGCCTGGTATCATCGTGAATGGGTGCTAAGCAAGGAGCATTCATCTGTAGATCAGGAATTGCAGCTTCTTGGGGTGTTTGTGAAGAAAGATTCTAGGAATTTCCATGCATGGAATTACCGGAGGTGAAGATTTGGGTTTGATTTACTTTAATATATTGAAGGGCTGTATTTTCAAATGGTCTAATTTGGTCTTTATTTTCAGATTTGTGGCCGCATTAAAGAACAGATCAGATGAAGAGGAACTACACTTCACTACTGATTTGATAAACGAGAACTTCAGTAACTATTCTTCTTGGCATAATCGTTGGTATGCTTGTATCTCAATGTCATTTTGCCATTTGGATCATCATAATTAAAGTGGACTAGTGGAGAAAAATGCTTTTTTGTGCCATTGTTTGATTCTCAAGTTATTTTTGTGCCTGTTGTTATTGTAGCATTACAATGAGATGTGCCAAAGTCATACTGTTTTATCTGGCTTCATGGTTCAGTTATAATTTGTTATTCACAATGTTTATGATGTATCTTATCAAGTTATCACTAATAATTCTTTAATTGCATAATCCTTAGGCCTCGTTTGTTTTCAGAGGTAGAATGGAAGGAATTCATAGTGAAGGGATTGTTAGTGATGGAATTGATAATGAGGGAATTAAGTAAAATTGTGTTTGTTTTGATGATAGTTATTAGTATAGAAATTGTTAAATTATTTTTATATAAAATAATAAAACAAATTAAAAAATACAAAAAATTAAACATTAATGTTCAAAAAAAAATTCCAAATATGTAAAAAATAAAAAAATTTATAATCCCCTCACTATTTTTCTAATACCACCTCCACCTCCTCCATCCCAATCCCAATCCCCCTTCCAACCTTTATTTTAATCCCCTCCTCTATCCTAATTCCTTCCCCAACTCTACAAACAAACACAATACTAAATAGCCTCACCTCCATCCTAATCCCATTCCATCCTTTACACCCCAAAACAAACGGGGCTTTAGATTCTTTTGAAAAATTGCTTTAGGAAAAATGTGTTGGAACTTTGAAATTAGTTCTAGCTTTGGTCCTGTTAAAAGACAAAATATTCACTTTAAAACATGGGACTTATTGTTTACGTAATAGAAACATTCAAAATAGGTAAAGCATGACAGACTGGGTATAAGTTATCTTGTATTGTGATGCAAGGTTGCAAAATGTTGTCTCCTTTCATGCACCTTGTGGAACAGGGGAAAAAATATTCATTAGTTCTATTCCTTATGAAAAATCTCGAAATCCCCTAGATATTGATTTTGTAACGCCCCAAAATAACCTAACACAAATTAGGTACAACAACCAACATCCATCAAAGAACAATAGCAAAACCCCAACCTTTACATCATTAATCAATAAAGTTTGTACAAAAGTCCCACATGCAAATTATACATTCAATGATATAGAAATACATGAATCTATAGCATGTAGAACATTAAATCCCAAAAATAAATAAATTGCCCTTAAGGTCTTACAAGTTCCAAGGCTTAAGCCCAGTTACACAAAAATGGTCTCTCGGACCCATACATGAATAGCCCTTGGCTAGCAAGACAAATCACAACAAAAATAGAGTTATTTACTTTTCACAAAATATATCCACGCCCTCAATTCGGCGGGATCACCACATCTTTTCCTGCACCAATATCCCATAGAGGTGAGCATAAAGCCCAGTAGAAAATCCTTAACAAAGTATATACAGTTATGCAAGATTTTCAATATTAAATGCAAATGCCATGCAATGCCAATTAAAAGAAGATTTCATTTTCATGCCTTTTTAAAAGTCACCATGTTCAACAATAGCTTGAAATCTCAACAATTCCAAAATTTACAATTTTATTCAATGGGGCGGTAAATACGACTCAGGTAGTCCATAGGTTGATGTCTACAAGTAGGCTTAAATAGCACTACCAAAAATCCCACTTTACCGGTTGCTAACCGGAAGGGAAGTGGTACCTCCTCTGCGCGTGCTTTCGGTCTTTCACCCCAGACACTTAGGCCAACTTAATCATTTCCATCTACACCTCCTACCCAGACTTACCAACGTATTTACCTCAAAAACATTTCCATAGTTTCATTTCATAACATTTCTTTCTCAACAAAAATATTTTCAAATCTCAATTCACAACTTGCATCAATGTAATGATAGCAATGCCAATACAATATATATACTAAAACGCAATAATAATGTTGAAATAATCAATTAAATGAATATGCCATGCAATAGCCATCATCACTACATAACGTTTTTTTCCATCGTCAACTCTCTCAACGATAATTCATCATAATTAAACTTTTCATTCCCCTTTCAACATTATCAAACATAATACCCATACTTCCATCTAATTTCATCACAATTAAATACTTCCACATTTCGTATTTAATCGATGAATGCCATCTCATTACTTTGTCTACAATTTTAACTATAAATTTCCATTCCCATGTTTCACACATTCCATGCCATGTATTATTTCTTTTGCGGCATAACAACAAATTGGTTAATTTCATTGAACCCCAACCCATTTCAAAAACAAAGTCCATAAATTTGGGTCTTTGACTAAGATGAGGCATCTCCTCACCTTTTAAAAGAACACACACATCAAACATCATCTCTCACACAATAAGAGTGGAACCCTCAAGGATTTAACTAAAAAGATTTGAGATATTGAGACCCTCTTTTGAAAATCTAGACCCTCTTGAGCCAAAAATCAAAACCAACATAATAACTTCAAGAAAATCCTTAAATCAACATCAACCTTGCAAAACATATATATATATATATATATAACTCAAAGAAGTCCCTATCTTAAGCTTGATGAAGAGATTTGATGAAACCCTAGAATCAAAAGTTGAAGAAATTTGATCTCCACCCTACAAAGTGAAGTTCTTGCTTTGCTCTCCAAGATTTGTGAAAAATGATGGATCAAAACTCAATGGATTGAAAGAAATCAAAGGTTCTTGATGTTTGGTGAGAGTTTTTAGAGAGAAGGAGGAGCAAAATGATGTTTAGAGTGAGAGAGAAATGTCCCAAAAGTGATATACACAACACAAAAAAAGGAGAAAAAACCGAGTTTTCGAACTCAGGTCCGTCCCGCACGTGTGGCACTTGCCCCTGCACGTGTGGCACTGATCCCCGCACATGTGGCCCTCCAATCCGCACCTCACCCCGCACCTTCATATAATGCAGTGTGCAAGGCTGGAAATCCCCACTTCCCCGCACGTACGACCTCATCCCCCCGAGGTCCGCTCGAGCGTGGGAATGGACGCTCGAGCGGGGACTCAATATCGTGTGTTCCAAACCAGGATGTACGCTCGAGCGGGCAAATGGACGCTCGAGCGTAAAAACACGCTTCACAGTATATTTGCAGGCAGGTCAAACTGCTAGAACCAAGGATTCTTCGCTCGAGCGGGGGAATGTCCGCTTGAGCGAACAAGCAACTTCGAATGCATTTTTGCATTTTGCTTCGCGGGCGTTGCCCCTCAACCCCTCCGTGGCGCTGTCCCAGACCCTCCAAGGAGCGCTGCCTCCTGGGCCCCCGCGAGCTGATCGGGCAGCTCGATCCCCGTCATAGTCAATGAAGTGGCAAACATGAAGGAATTATCTTCTGAAACTTCTCTGCAAGAGACAATTCGGGTTGGATTCACATCTAAGTACTCACAACCTTACTAAAATAAAAGAGCGAATAAAAGTACAACTGAAAGGAGTTTTGTCAAACGGGATTGCCAAGATTAAAAACCTAACACCTTATATCAAAAGTTGATAAGCACTTCACTATTTAAATGGTCATTAGCCTAACAGATTCGAAAAAAGAAACAATTGGTGTTTATTTCAGATTAATCTTCAACGGCATTTTTCTGTTTGTAATACTGTTTAAGCAGCTTTCTATGTGTGTAAGTCTGGCATGCGATGTTATATAAAATTGTAGCTTGATTAACCTTCAACTTTGCTTTGGAGTCAAATGATCAATTCTTATGCACATTAATATTATAGTGGAAACTGCATGATGGAACACCTGCTACCTTTTGATATTCTATCTATTCTAGCAGGATTAGAAAATTAAGTTTCCTGTCCAATTGTGCCTTTTGTTTTTTTTTTTCAACCTACACAAACATGCCTGTTGCTTTGAGTGCATGTTTTACCTTGTGATGTCTGTTTGCTTAAACATATTTCCTGTTTTTATTCTACTTTACCTTACCATGAATGTTCTGCAGTGTAATTTTGTCTCATTTACTGGAGAAAAGGGCTCAAGGATCTTTCTCAAAGGAGAAGGTTCTGACAGAGGAGTATGACCTTGTACACCAAGCTCTTTTTACTGATCTGGATGATCAAAGTGGATGGTTTTATCATCTTTAGCTTCTTGAGCAAACAGTTAAAGTGGAGAATCCTCTGTTGGTTTCTACCTGGCCACCTCATGGTTCTAATGTTAATGTATCAGCAAATGGTTTCCTAGATACTTGTGCTTCCGCTCCTGTCACAGGTCTCCATCTTAATAGTGGTATAATTCCAGTCATTCTTTATTTTAATGAAGCAGTTGAAGGTGTGAGCTCATCTACAACAACTGTGCAATCTGTACATAACACAAATAAAGATTTAATTTGGTCACCACTTTCAACAAACAACTCTGGGAGTTCCCAAGCTTGGGTAACACATTTAACTTTTCACGAGGAGAATCTCCATTCTTTACAAACTCATCCAGTAAAGGTCAGCCTTGGACATTCTCAGGGAATTGTGTCTCTGAGTGGATTTCACCATAGCCATCCTACTCATTTTGAATTTACAGTTTTAATACAACCTCATGGTTCGCAACATGCTGAAATGAAAAGTGCAGAGATGATTTCATGGGGAGATGAAAATTTTCATACTGGTGAAACACATCTTCAGGAACCAACCCAAATTAAAATTTTCGATCAACTGAGGAATAGTGAGGTGAATGAGTCAACAGCTGCTAAGTGGAGCACTGAGACTATAGTTAATGAGATAGCTCTGTCCCGGGAATTGCTGTCAGAGATAAACTGCTATGTGGAATTCAGGGGCTTTTTCCAAATTAAGCCAAATTAGCAACTTAATTCCCAAACTAGGCCTAGTTTGGACGGAATTCCCAAACTAGGCTAAAACGTGGTTCACAACCACGCTTTCAACGTTTTTGTGGCTGTCGCGTGGAAATTTCCTGAAATCGTAAAAGCGTGTTTCCAAACCACGCTTTTAATTAAGAAAGCGTGATTACAAACCACGTTTTTAATTAATTTTTTTTTTATGAAAGCATTGTTGTGAACCACGCTTTTAACTGAATTTTTTATTTTTATTTTATTTTTATTTTTATTTATTTATTTATTTTTTTTCTGAAAACGTGGTTGTGAACTAAGCTTTTAACTAAATTTTTTTTTCTTCTGAAAACGTGGTTGTGAACCACGCTTTTAACTAAAAAAAAATTTCTTCTTAAAACGTGGTTGTGAACCACGCTTTTACTGTTCACCAAAAAAAGCATGGATGATTACCACACTTTTACTGTTCATGTAATTTTTTATTTTATTTTATTTTTTTCTGTTGTCTTTGTTTTGGTGATAATGTAATTGAGAAATTTTTTTTGGCTTTACTAAAGCCGTTCTCAAGTTATTTTTATTTTTATTTTTTTCTTTTGTCTTTGTTTTGGGTTAGAAGGTGTAATTCAGAATTTTTTTTTGGTTTTACTAAAGCCGTTTTCATGTAATTTTTTTTTTGTTTTTTCTTTTGTCTTTGTTTTGGGTTAGAAGGTGTTATTCAGAAATTTTTTTTAGCTTTACTAAAGCCGTTTTCATGTAAAATTTTTTTTTTTTGTCTTTGTTTTGGGTTAGAATATAGCGACCCCGGTCTTTCCCCATTTGGTTGTTGTATCCGGACTTAGGTTTCGTGGATCCTGTTACTATATATTTGCTGTTGTCGTCCTTTAATTCCTTATTTTTGAGTTATAGGATGTATTGGGCAGGTTTGTTACAAGTTGGGAGTTTGGGAGCAAAGGGTTGCTGCATAGAATTTTGGTCCTTCGCTCGAGCGAGCAGTTTGTTTTTAGTCCTTCGCTCGAGCCAGAGTTTCTTCGCTCGAGCGAGCGACTGCGTTTGGGTGTAGACCTGAGAGTTGTATTTCTTGGCTCGAGCGAGCTTTCCTTCGCTCGAGCGAGCGAGGTGTATGTTTTCGAGTTCCTCGCTCGAGCGAGCATTCTGTCGCTCGAGCGTGCTTTTGGGTTGCAGACCTGAAGCTTCTTTCTTCGCTCGAGCGAGGGTTTCTTGTGTCTGGTCGCTTGAGCGACCAAGTCTTCGCTCGAGCGAGCTTATTTATATCAGCAGGCAGCAGCGATTTTAAACATCACTTTTCTTTCTCTTTTATTTTGTAAACCCTAGCAGCCGACTCTCTCTCTCTCTAAACTTGTCTTCTCTCTAGATTTCATCTCCTTCTAGTGGGTTCCTAGCCTAGCCTCTTTGTTAAAAAGATAGAGGGTGTTGAGAGCTTTGTTTTAATCTGAGAATTTGGCGGTTTGGAGCACTTTGGATTTTGGGTCATCATCTCCATTTGAGTTCTCCACTTCGAGGTAGGGATATCCTACTCCATATTATAAGTTTTGTCCTAAGTTTTAGTCATTTTGATATGTTGGTGTTGTTTGGTAATTTTGGGAAAAGTTAGGATTTGATTCATAATTTGAGAAAAAGGGAATTTTTATATATTAAACTCTATGTGTTTGGAAGTCATGAAAAATGACATTGATAGTATTGAATTGATAAAATTGAACCTTAGGGTTGATTTTGTGAAAAAGGGGAAAAGCCCTAATTGTTGTAGTAAATTAATTTGTATAATTAATTTTGGGAAAAATGTGGAATTAAGTTTAAATTCATGGAATTGAGGAATTTATTGATTGAATGGTGTAGTTGGATAGTTTAATCACCCACCTATGAAAATGTTGAGATTATATCTGTTGTACATTTATTTCCTGTTTAGAAATAACTGTCTTTGGGCTATCGGTGGAGGATAGTCGTAATTGTTGTAGACATTGCATGCTGATTAGGGAAAACTAAAACTAATCGCATTGAATGAGTCATTGGATATGACAGTTGAATTAATACAGCAAATACGTGTATTGATTGAATATTGTGTATGACAAGTGTTTAATACATTGTATATGCATACTGTTTGGGAGGAGATAGGGGATGTACTCCATGGTTTGAGGGGAGATAGGGGATGGACTCTCAAACCTGTTTGGGAGGAGAAAGGGGATGGACTCCATTAGTACAGCAAATCTGTGTACTTATTGATGTATGGAAGTATATTTTAGTACAGCAAATATGTGTACTTATCAATTGATGGAAGTGTTTTATTATGAGCCTTAGTCTCATTTAATTGCTGATGTCAGAAGTAATGTTAATATGAGATGTAGTCTCATGACATTGTTTGGCCAGGTTCTGAGCTATGTCTGTATAAATGGAAAGTTGAGTAATAATGGAAAATGAACATGTCATGGACATTATTGTCATGAAATTGTATAACGATGTAATGGATTTATAAGTGCTAACCATCTATTGAATGTTATTGCTTGAGTTACTTCTTATATTTGGTTTAGTGTATTTCTGCTGGGCTGTGGCTCACCCTATATGGGAACATCATTTTCAGGTCCAGGTGATATGCTACCTCCAAGGACTTAGCTTGGGAGGATTTGGAGTTGAAGACTCTTTCTTTTTAGTTAGTTAGTTCGTTATTTTGATGTTACATGTAATTACAAGCCAAGGGCTTAACCTGTAGTTGAGTTAGTACTCATTTCTTTTGTGTCCAAGTATTGGCTTGGAAAGATGTAAGCCCGTAGGACATTTACTTTCGTTATTACATGTAATGTTTTCTTTTAAGAATACTCTGATGAATGGAATAATATTTTATTTTCTTATGTCGATGCATGTCAATATTGTATGTATTTTGGGTTAAATTTGAGGGCGTTACATAGAAGGTGATAATGTAATTCAGAAAACCGGTTTAGTAAAACCGTTTTCTAGCCGTTTTGATTAATTTTTTTTTTCCTTTCGTCTTTGTTTTGGGTTAGAAGGTGATATACATGCTCTACAGTCTGAAACACACCCACACACTGTGTAGTTCGACGAACAACGACGAAGGGTGAGACGTGAAGAGCACCGCGGAGGAGGCCAAGAAGACAAAGGTCACCGCGAGAGCTGCAGCAAGAAGGAAGAAGATGTATTTTTTACATAAGAATGGTACTTTTTTCGTTTTTTGCTATGTAATGTAACTTGTATGTAATTTGAATTCTGATTACGAACAGGAACTTATGTAATGTAAATATTGGGTTGGAGTTGATGTTATTGTGATTCAATTGGTTTCGTTTATTTCATAAGACTGATTTTGTGCAATGAATAAATGTTTTGAAAGGTTATTTGTTTTATTCAATTGGTAGTGTATTTTTTGTAAGAATGAGAACATTTGTAACGCCCTCAAAATAAACCCATAATATCATACAATTACGATAGAGAAAATGGATCTCATATTAATATCATCAGAGTATTCTTACAAAAAGTATTACATGTTGATGACAAAAGTAAATGCCCTATAGGCTTCCAACTTTCCAAGTCAACACTTGGTTACAAAAGAAGACAGTACTAACTCTACACAAAGGAAGTCATTGGCTTGAAATACATGTAATACAACAAAAATTAACAAAAGAGTCTTTAACTCCCACAACGATCCATTGTAAGATCTCGGAGGCGGCATAGTACCTGAACCTGAAAATGATGTCCCATATAGGGTGATCCACAGCCCAGTAGAAATATACTAAACCAACTATAAACAATGACTAAAATAATAACATTCGATAGATGGTCCACACTTATATTCCAACTTATATCATATTACAGTTTCATGACAGTCATGTTCATGTTACAATTCATTTTTCATTTCTTGTTCAACTCTAAGTTTGAAAACAAGGCTCAGAACTTGGCCAAACAATTTAATGAGATTATAGCTCATCACTAAAATACTTTCGAAATTCATGATGGATACACATTTTGGTGCTGTATCAATAACACATAAAATCACTTCCATACTTCACAAATGATACACATTGTAGTGTTGTATCAATAAAACATAGAAACACTTCTATACTTCACAAATGATACACATTGTAGTGTTGTATCAATATCAAACAAAAATCCGGTTTAGAGGTCCATCCCCCATCTTCCAATAAACTGTGGAGTACATCCCCCATCTCCTCCCGCACAAAACAATGTATATAAGCAATTATCATATACAAGTTCAATCAATCAAAACAAAATTTGATGTATTATACCAACTGCTATAATCGATAGTGTTAGGACTCTTTGTTGTCAAATTCCATGGATCAAACCCAAGGTTGTAATTTTTTAAATTCACATGTTGGGTCAAACTAGAATTACTTTGGATTTCTCTAAGAAGTTGATTTTCTTCCAAAACTAGGATTACTTTGGAGTCCTTTAAGAAGTTGATTTTCTTCCAAAAACAGGATTACTTTGGATTTTCTATAAGTAGTTGGTTTTCTCCCAAAACTAGATGATTTATTAATTTTTCCTTCAGATCTTCTTTTTGGTTCTTAAGGGTTATATCTGGAGCTATTTTGTTAAGTTTTCTTTGATATTTTTATTGAGTATTCAACTCATGGTTTAAAAGAGAGTACATCAAAGGTTTTGTTTTTTATACAAAAGAGAGAGTTGTTCTTCGGTGGATTCTGAAGAATTCGAGCCTGAAGCTTCGGTGGATTCTGGAGTGGCTCATCACAAAGACAATTCCGTGGTGAAGATGGGGTTGGAAGAGGCACATAGAGGTTGGTTCAATTAGGCGTTGTGGATTCGCTAGATAATTGAGAGTATACCTGTGTAATTCCTTTAAATCTTCTTAGTGGATTGTTCTTGTGGCTGTTGCCCGTGGTTTTTTGATCACAATTGGAGGTGTCCAATTGTGATTTTTCCACGTAAAATCGTTGTGTCTCTTTGTCTTGATTGTTTGATTGGGATTGTTATATTCTGCTTAAAATTGATACATAATCACAAATCAACATCTAGGAGGTTTCTAGATTTTTCAATTGGTATCAGAGCGGGTCGCTCTATTTTTTTTACAAATCTTTTAGAGCGAGATCCTTGTTTGATTTGTGATAATGGATACAATTCATGAGGGAAATTCTATGAAAAAAAAAAAAAAAAAAAAATCCAAAAAGATTTTCTTAATATGGTTTTGCATGCTTAAATTTTTTGAGTGGTCCTTGGTGCATATTGAAATTGATGAGAATATCCATTACATGTTAATATGTGTGTGCTTTCTATGGTCATTACTCATTTTGGAGTGTGTGTTTTTTGATTAGTATGTCTCATTCTGTACACACTCTTGGATTAGCAAATATCGGAGTCTTCTGCCTTAGTGATTTTTTTTTTCTATGGACTTCTGGCATGGTATCTTTTGTTTTTCTAGAGGAATTGACCTATACTAACATATCATGGGTGATGTTGAGTCTCTTAACCACCTTCCATCTTTTTGCATCTTCATGGCTTTCCCCTCTGTTCTTTGTAGTCCAGGCATGAGGAAAAGGCTACCTCAGAGTTACCAACCAGGCCATCCTTATTATATCCATGCTTCTCTGGTTTAGTTTCCATCAAGGCATGAGGAAAAGGCTACCTCAGAGTCACCAACCAGGCCATCCTTATTATATCCATGCTTCTCTGGTTCAGTTTCCATACTCTTGAGCGTGTCAGCCGCCAATGAGTGTGCAAAAGAAAGAAAAGAAAAGATGTGCAAAAGAAAGAAAAAAACAATGTGCAAAAGAAAGAAAAGAAAAAGATGTGAAAAAAAAAAAGGAAAAAATAAAGGATTCATTGATTGAGGGGGAGCCTCCGCCTTTACTTACCAAATACCCCTTGATTCCTAGTGGTTTGACTTTCCTTTGTTGTGCTTAGATTCTCTTGTTGGAGGTTCAGCTTTCATATCACTACTAGGATTGAATCTAGTGTTTGTCAAATTCCAAGAGTCACACACACACTTTTATCATGGGATCTATACTTTTCACATAATGCATCACTTTCTTTTATGAGGAATCTTCTAGAGGTTGTGCACGTTGTGTTTTCTTGTAATTGTGCTTCTTGGAGAATCTTGTGTGTTCTAAGGTACAAATCTAAGATTTCTTGCTTGCTCCATCATATTATTATTATTATTATTTTTTTTTTTGTCTTTTTCTTCTTGTTCACTATTTTCAGTGTTTGTGGTTGCTTTTAGTGAAGGGGAGTTTGGTTCATCTTGATTTGGGTTAGAGAAGGAGTTTGGTTTATCATTGCAAGAGTTTGTTAGCATGAACACTTTGTTTTGTTTGGTACGGGAGATTGGCATTAGTTGGTTTGCATGTTGCTTTGCATTGGCTTCTTTATTGTTTGAACTTTCTTTGTCAATTCATGACAAACAGGGGGAGAAATTTGTTTTTCATGTATTCATGTCATATGTCGGGTGCATATGTCTTAATTTTCAGGTTTTCATGCTACATGGTCTTAAAATCTCCAAGTTGCATCTATTCATGTTTTTCATCTCATACTTCAAGATAATCTAGCCATATGTTTATTGCTTTTTCATATACTCTTGTGGGACTAATAGTTGTTTTGGAGATTGTGGCACTAATAGTTGTTTTGCAGATCATCACCTTGAGAAATAAGTTTGTAAAGAGATTTGGTTATAAGTGCTGGTTCCTAGTTGGTGGTGTTGTTCTTGTTTTGATTGGAAAATTGTTTTAGTGTTTTTGTTAAGAAAACTGTTGTAGCATGGTTTTGTCCAGGATTTGACAAAGGGGGAGATTGTTAGGACTCTTTGTTGTCAAATTCCATGGATCAAACCCAAGGTTGTAATTTTTTAAATTCACATGTTGGGTCAAACTAGGATTACTTTGGATTTCTCTAAGAAGTTGATTTTCTTCCAAAACTAGGATTACTTTGGAGTCCTTTAAGAAGTTGGTTTTCTTCCAAAAACAGGATTACTTTGGATTTTCTATAAGTAGTTGGTTTTCTCCCAAAACTAGATGATTTATTAATTTTTCCTCCAGATCTTCTTTTTGGTTCTTAAGAGTTATGTCTGGAGATATTTTGTTAAGTTTTCTTTGATGTTTTTATTGAGTATTCAACTCATGGTTTAAAAGAGAGTACATCAAAGGTTTTGTTTTTTATACAAAAGAGAGAGTTGTTCTTCGGTGGATTCTGAAGAATTTGAGCCTGAAGCTTCGGTGGATTCTGGAGTGGCTCATCACAAAGACAATTCCGTGGTGAAGATGGGGTTGGAAGAGGCACATAGAGGTTGGTTCAATTAGGCGTTGTGGATTCGCTAGATAATTGAGAGAATACCTATGTAATTCCTTTAAATCTTCTTAGTGGATTGTTCTTGTGGCTCTTGCCCGTGGTTTTTTGATCACAATTGGAGGTGTCCAATTGTGATTTTTTCACGTAAAATCGTTGTGTCTCTTTGTCTTGATTGTTTGATTGGGATTGTTATATTCTGCTTAAAATTGATACATAATCACAAATCAACATCTAGGAGGTTTCTAGATTTTTCAGATAGCATACTCAATTGATTAGTTCTAGTTTGCCTAATCATCATGCATTGTCTACAACAATCAAGACTATCCTCAACCGATAGCCCAAAGCAGTTATTTCTAAACAGAAAATAAATGCACCAAATGGATAAAATATCAACATTTTGCCTAGGTGAGCGATAAATTAATCCAACTACATCCTTTTAATCACGTACCTTTCCAATTTGAATATTTCCTATTCAATTTCTCATTTCCCTAAATTAATTTATCATAACAATTAGGGCTTTTTCCCATATTTTCAACATTAACCCTAAGGCTCCATCTCCATCAATAATCCAACATATATTTCCATTTTCCAACACATTACATATATATAGGTTTTAAACTTGAAAACCCCTCTTTTGAAAATTACACAAGGACCCCAAACTTCTCAAAATTACCTGACAACCCCCAACATATCAAAATGCCAAAATTTAAAGACAAAGCTCATAAGATGGAGTAGGATATCCCTACCTCGAAGTTAGAGCTCAAACGGAGAAGAAGACCAAACTCAAAGTGCTCCAAACTCCAAACATTTCGGATCAAAATGTAGCCCTCAACGATTAACACACTTTTTACAAAGACACCAAGGGAGTGAATCACTCTAGCTAGATCAAACCCTAGAGAGAAGGGAGATTCTAGAGAGAGGAGCTCTCAAAATCGATTTTGGGAAAGTAAGAGAGAGAAAGAAAGTTGAAAAGTGATTCAAAAATGCCCAGCTGATATTTGATATACGTATGAATCGCTCGAGCGGAGAATAGAACGCTCGAGCGTCAAGCACAAAAAACTAGACCCGCTCGAGCGCAATGATACTCGCTCGAGTGCCAAGACACAACTGCAAAACACACCCGCCCGAGCGCAAAGGAAAAGCCGCTCAAGCGCCAAGATACCCGCTCGAGCGCAACCCGCTCGAGCGTAAGAAAACCTGCTCAAGCGTGAAAAACACACCTGCAGAAGTTTTGCAGAGGCACGAGATGCTGAGAGTGTGTAAACTCCGCTCGAGCGCAAGAAGACCCGCTCGAGCGGATCACCAAAAATCTGGGCATGAAGAATTGGGACTAAAGCTCAACCAACCTGTAACAACCCTGCCCAACACATCCTAAAACTCATACATACGGAATTAAAGGATAACAACAAGATAAACACAACAACCAATTCCAAGGAACTGAGTCCGGAATACGATTAAACAGAAAAAGGAAAACCGGGATCGCTATAACGTTATTTGTTATATTCAATGAATAATGGTTACATTTTTGGGTTGTCACGATTAAGAAGATGAACAAGTTAAGAGAATGTGTATTTTCCCTAAAATAAATTTTGTCAACATTTTTGTAATAAAACTTAATACATAATATACGAAGTCACTAATTTACTAAATACTCATACAGGCATGAAAACAACATAACTTAAGTTGCAAATGTAACAGTTTTTAGTTACATAGATAGTACAGACATAAGTCTCCCACAAAAATATATTCTAGACACCATGAACTAAACACACAATACATACATCCTGGGCACCTTGAACTGAACACACAATACATAAACATAATAGTTAGATAGACAAATATTAGGCAGACAATCTAACAAACTCATTACGGAAACACTTAGTCTAACACAGACATTACATATTAATGCATGACCTAATATTGCCGAAGTATAGACATAAACACCTAATTCGCGCTTAAATCGGCAATCTCAGAGCCTGAATAATCCGAAAGCTCAGGGTCAGAGACAAGTTCAGGATCTTCCATGATACCCTTGATAGCCGCAACATTTGGTTCTGTTCTGTTCTTCTGGGCATCCTTCTTAACTATGTATAGTTGCATATCGTGGGCTAACCTACGGCGCATTTGAGAAATCTCACGTTGTAGTCTTTCACATAGTCGATCAACATTATCAGGATCTTCCTTTTGGATCTCAACAGAATGTGCTTTTGGCACCTTAAGTTGATTTTCCCGACTTAAGGTTTCCAGCTGTACCCGCTCTATAAATAGTGCAGGCCACTTGAGATGAGCAGCGTCAGATAAACCATATCCTATTTGATTGTCAGATGGCTCCATACATGAGCCTCCTTGAGCTCGATAAAACTTGGGCATAAAAAAATGTCGCTTCCCAAACCTATCACGATAACCACAAGCATAATCTAAACAAGGTATTGTTGTTTCGTCTTCAGCATCGCCACGCCCCCTTCCCCCTCCTCGTCGTGAACTGTCACCCCTTTGCAAGTTCCTACCACCTCTGCGATTCGCACTCCCTCCCATGAATCGTGTAGCCATGCTAATTTTTTTAAACAAATGAATGATAATTTCGTAGGGCGAAATGAGTTGTAAGGTTGTGTATTCACCTTTAGTTGTTTATATAGTTGGTTATGAACGGCTTTAGAAAGACATTGAAGGAAAAACCATAGAAAATAAATACCTCTGCATGACAATCCCACATATACGAACAAGGTATGAGTTGTCAGTAGAATGAAAAAATAGAGAAAAGCAAATACTGTGTACCAAGTCACGTGACTTGACAATCCATCTGCATATACCGACAAAATAAGGGCATGCTCACTGTAAGGTAAATCAGTGAATTCACTGTTGCCATGTGACTTTCTGAATTGACAATCCCACATATATCAATAAGAGGTAAGTTGTCACTGTAATCAGAAAACAGAGAAAAGCAATGCCTGTGCACCAAGTCACATGACTTGACAATCCATCTGCATATACCGACAAAATAAGGGCATGCTCACTGTAAGGTAAATCAGTGAATTTACTGTTACCATGTGACTTTCTGAATTGAGAATCCCACATATATCAATAAGAGATGAGTTGTCACTGTAATAAAAAAAGCAAGAAAACCAAAGCCTGTGCATCAAGTCACATGACTTAACAATCCATCTGCATATACCAACAAGTCTCTTCACGATTTTACTACTCAATGTGTGAAAAAAGGAAGCTTATGTAGGCAATGTTGTGTTTCACTTAGCTATGCATCATTCGTTGTTACGACCAACTATTTGTATTTCATTGAAAACTAGTAAGGGTGGTTATAATGGTTATTGATGTGGATAGAAGGATTACTTAATGGTTTACACTAGTAAGGGTGGTTATAATCAATTGTTGTGTAAAAGTAATGGTTTGGTTCATTATCGGTGTGACTCGTTGAGGCTTGTGTAGTAGTCAAGAAATTTTTATTGATGCATTGGTAAGTACCTGAGGAAGTTTGTGGGTGTTAGTAGGATGTATTACATTACTTGTTTGAATTTCGAGGACGAAATTTCTTTAAGGAGGGTAGATTGTGATGACCCAGAAAAAAAAAAAATATATATATATATATATATAAATAAATATGTGGATGAGCCGACCATCTTAATGGGCATTGGAATATTTTCTTGAGAGTGTATGAGCTGGAACAAGAAGTGGGATGTGAAGGTGGAATTTCTCATTGGACCATTCCATGTGTCCTTTACTTTCTTTTTGGTTGGACTTAGCTGGCCATTATCTCTCTCTCGGTAAAAGAAGAGAGAAGTGAGTGTGGAGTGGGGCATTGGAATATATCTTTTTGGTGTAAAGATAAAGCAAAGAAGAGGTGCTCAAGTGTTGTGCATATTTTTTTTTCTTTTATATAGATTATGATAGAAAGAATCGCAGCATCATTTTTACTCTTTCCCTCTGTATCCACGTTCTCTAAGCCATCCTCAATCGGCTACTCCATAAACCCCCATCATCAACCAGATAACTATATGTTCAAGAGTGAAGCCAGATGATTTATAGTGGCTTTATTATGCTGGGGCAGTCCCACAATGGGCATCTTTTCTATGAATTGTCAAATGCCATTGCTTCTTTACATTGTATTGCTTTCTGTTCTGATGAACAATACAAGAGCTCTTAGTCCTGATGGTGTGGTGCTTATATCGAATATGGCTGACTAAGAAAGATTTTACAGTCCAGAGGTTCCGTTTGAGGTCAAATTATTACAACTACATGTTGGTATTGTTGGCTGCCTATTGTACCGCAGAACCTTTATTCAGATTGGTCATGGGTATATCGGCCTTGAATCTTGATGAACAGACTGGAGGCCTCGCTCCATTTGAGATGGTTTCACTCATCATTGAGGCTTTTGCTTGGTGCTCTATGGTGGTCATGCTTGGTGTAGAAACAAAGGTCTACATCAGTAAGTTCAGGTGGTACATCGGATTTGGGGTCTAGTAGAATTGAGAGTGGTTTTGGTAGTGATATGAGCATATCTAGCAGTGGAACTGGTTTTGGAATGGTTCTGGGTATGGATTTAGCACTGATGTGGAGTCCTTTTCTAGCAAGCCGAAAGGTCATCCACTTTCATCTGCTACTGCCCCTCCGAAAGGTCTTGGTATGCAGGTGTGTGTTTTATTAATTATTTATGTTTAATTGGTGGTTTGGTTATGCTGTGAAGGAGTTTAAGAGAGAGGTATTAGTATTTAATAATGGATTTTCTTGTGTAAATGGATTGCTGGGAAGTTTTGGGTTGCAAAGGTGGATGGAAATTCTTGATCCTAAAAGCGTGAACTTTAAATTTTGAGGAATCATATCAAATGGAGGAATTTTAATCTGAAATTTTTACCGTAGATTAATTACATACTGAATTGTATATCTGAATTTTTTTTCATAATTTTTTTGGGAGTCAAAATCCATATAAATTGAGGTATTCAAATCTGTCCAAGAAACCAGTCCGAAACAGTAACTTTGGAAGTGTTGTTCTGTTTGAGTATAAATCCAAAAATTATCAAATCAGCGTTATTAGAACCGGTTATGAGTCTAGTTTCATACATTTTTGGCCTTGCGTTGATTGCTCGTGTATATTAAGAGAACCGTCAATTTATTTAAAGTGCTGCAGAAAACAATCTGTTTGGATATAATAAATTGTGGATAATTATTTTGATAAGCAAATCAAGTGAAACCAATTGGGTTTGAAACTTAGGATATATTAGATCATATCTGGAGGTTATTGGATGTTTTTGAATAGTGTGGAGTGGGTTTTGTAATTTTCAAAGTTAGCGAATAGGTTGGGAAGGCTTGTTTGAAACTCTGTTTTATCTTAAAGTCACAATTAATTAAGTTTTGACTGGAACCCATGTCTTGGGTGATTTTAGATCTTAAAGAACATGAACTTAGGTAATATTTAAGAGTAACGGTGAGTTGGGTTGAGCCGTGTTAGTGCGCTTTAGTTTGGGGTTACTTAGTTCGTATTCTTTAGTATTTTTAAAGTAGTAGTGACGTATAGTTTTCATATTGGTTCAGGGCACTAGTTGGACTTTCATACTCTATTCGAGGATTATATTATTTCGTTTCAGGTGAGTAGTTTCATGCTACGTATTTTTATAAATGTTCCCCTACCCTAAACTGTTGGAAAATTAAATTGTTGTTTCATGATTAAACTGTTTTGATAATTATTATATTATCAAATGAATCAAATTATTTCTGAAACATGTGTGAACTTGGCATACTGTAAACTATTTGTTTTGGTCTCATGTTTATAATGATGAACTACCATGTTTTGCGAAACTGATGTGTATTGAATATTGGGACCATGTGTGTATTTAGTCCAGGGAAATTATTCCACTGTGTGCGGTGACTCTGGCCATTAGGGAACAGATCCGGGTTAGGCCGTGATGACTCTAGTGCTCAACGATTGTAAGGAAAAGACCTAGGTGACCTTCAATCGGATCGACTTTGAGAAAAGGCCCAGGTGCCACCCTGAGGATGACTCCTAGTTCAGTATTGGATCCAACGGGGCTTATAGCCTGAGAAATGTGTGGCAGATTATTTGTTTTTATTGGTACCCAGAAAATTATTGGTGTTCATGTTATAATCTGTGGAAAATGTCATTTAACATGTTCTTGCGAGACATGAGTATTTTAATGTCATTTAACATGTTCTTGCGAGACATGAGTATTTTAAGTGTTGAACTGTGGAACCTTCTTTTTGAAACAGATTGTATTTACCAAACTGTATGCCAATCTAGTTTCTGTGATATATATCTTACTTTGGAATTGAACCCTGTTTTCAAAACTGTATTTACTATCCATGTTGCTACTCACTGAGCTATCAGCTGACTTAATTTTTATCACTTCCAGGTGTTAGAAGGACTTAGAGTGGACTCATGGCATAGCGGGGACTCGATTACATGGACCTCTAGGGCATACATTTATTTGTTTTAGGTTGCTTATCGAGTTTTGTGCATACATTGTGGTATGTCACTGGATTGAGTGTTGATTTATTTATTCTTGAGCTATCATCACATGTATTCTTTATCGTTTTGGGTTCATGTTTAGGCTTACGTGTGCCTTGGGCTAAGTCCCTGTGGGCCACGGCCGGTCATGCCTGGATTTGGGGTGTGACACAATCCCTTCATATTCGAGCAGTGAGTTGTCAAATTAATCAGTAATGCAGTGAGTTGTCACATCGCCACGTTAAACTATTTTTTCATACTTACTTTTTTAATACATTAAGTAGTCACTTCGAACTGACGATTTCAGTACAAATTGGTGCTTTCAAAAAATTATAAATTAAATCATAAAATAAAATAGCGGCTTTAATTTTCTTTGTTTTAAAGTAATACTATTCATAAACAACTATGAAACAGAGTGCAAGTAAATACACAACCTTCCAACTCATTTTGACCTACAAAACTATCGTTGATTTTTTCACCAAAACAATGTTCAAAACAAAAGAAAACAAAATAATAAAATGGTCACCTGATATATAAAGAAGATTGGCACTGCAGCCTATATTTTATCTTATTTTCACTTAATGAACTTCACAGTCATCCTCTTTTCTCCTCTTTGCATTTTCTGCTTATTTTTATATTCGGTAAATTACACTTCACTCCTTCAGTCCTTTATATAATTGTTTATCAACACTATTGCTATGTGGTCGTATTAATGTGACTTAGATGAATTCTGAAATGTGATGAAAAAACAAAGCATCTAAGTTGCGTTGCACAAAGTCACATGCATCACGTAATGTGAGGAAAAAAGTCCCAAAGTATATAATTTACAAAGTCAGAAATTTACATGCATCACTGCATAAAGTGACATGCATCACTGCACAAAGTCACATGCATCACATGCATCACGGCATCGCTGCACAAAGTCACATAGCATCTAAGGAAAAAACAAAGCATACAAATTATTACGTCTGTTCAGGTCACTGCACTGCATCACTGAGAAATGTTGGACGTATCACTGCGCCGAGCTACAATTTATTATTGTACCATAGCTACTGTGTCCATGTGAATTCCGCAATTCATAATGGAACGAAGGGGTGTCAGAACAAAATAACAAAACAATTAGACCCTTTCTGTTTAAAAAGCCACCCTATGCAGCTCCAAATAGATTCATAAATGTTGAAGATAATGTAGTTATAGAGTTAGAATGTATTGAAGATTAATTTGTAGTAGAGTTAGAATGAATAGGTTTTTCGATGTGCAGAACCTGAAAGTGTTACAGATAAAACCTAGCCTAGTATGCAGACAAGAACAACACCGACTTAAATCAACACATAATTAACTTCAAATTAAATTGGTCAAATTTCTCCAATTAAATTAAATGAAATATGTAAGGTGAAAAGTGAAATTAAATATATTGTCAAGGCAAAATAAATTGAATTATATTTGTAAGCGGAAAAATTAAATTAAATTTTTAAGTGGATTTGAACTTTACTTAAAACCTTCAAATATGCACTGAGTAGTAAATAAAAGTCGAAGTGACAACTCCTATAAAGTTGATGCATAGTTGTTCAGGTCATAAAACTTGACGTGACAACTCTGATGCATAGTTGTTTACAATAATTTCAAACATACAGCTACCATGTCTATATGTGGTATAAATATCGCATCATACCACAACAAAAGTTTTATAGCTATTTCAAGCGATATCATCATGAGATATACGGTGGTTGATCTATATTCAGCAATGGGTCGCTATTGGGTTGCAGATGGAGATGAATTTCAATACCCATTAAATCCAAATTTGCGTTACTCACATGCCACCGTCAATACCATGAGAGTTGAGTGGGAATTTCGCATAACTCGAGCAAACATTCTCATTGAGCTATGTCGTGAAGTTAATATTAAATTTCCTCGCCGGTTAGCCATGCGTATGCCAACTGACACTCCACAGTTGTTGCAAAGGGTATTGCATCGTATCCGCGACGAAGTTAATCGTATGACCCAACGCTTGCAAAGGTCCGGACTAATGAAGACCGCAAATGAGCGTGCCGAAGATGGGTTAATGGATGATTCACACCAGTACTTCGTCTGGAGCATGGATGTTATGTATAAATCTGGTATTGAGATGTCAGATGATGATGATAATGAATGAAATTGTTTGGATGAATGACCAAATATCTTGTAATGGATTTGTAATGCTTATTCACGACTTATCAATGAAGGAAGAAATTTCAATAGTTTTTTAATAGTTCTTGTAATTCTACAAATAACAGTAAGAAGTCACTTCAAACTAGTCCATTTTAGTACAAATTGGTGTTTGCAAAAAATTATAAATTAAATCATAAAATGAATTAGAGGCTTTAATTTTCTTTGTGTTAAAGCAATATTGTTCATAAATAACTATGAAATGGAGTGCAAGTAAATACCCCCATGTGTCTTAAAATGCCCATGAGTTAAGTTACATGAAATAAAATTGAAATTATTTTCTCAGTCGCAGACAGCACTGTGAAACACACCCACAGTGAAGTACCTAGATGTAAAACATGTACCTTAGTCAAAAACTTATGTTGCTTGGGGTTCTTCGAATAATGGGGGGAGTAAAGTTGAAATACAATCTCAAACCAGGCATGAGAATGAGTCACCCACAGTCAAGTAAGAAGATGTTGAGCATGTACCTCAGTCAAAAACTTCTGCTGCTTGGGGTTCTTCGAATACTGAAGGGAGTAAAGTTGAAATACAATCTCAAACCGGGCATGAGAATGAGTCACCCATAGTCAACTAAGAAGATGTTGAGCATGTACCTCAGTCAAAAACTTCTGCTGCTTGGAGTTCTTCAAATACTGAGGGGAGTAGAGTTGAAATACAATCTCAACCCAGGCAAATGAGAATGAGTCACCTACTAATATCAAAATAGCCAGTTGTAATAAAAATAGCCAGTCCAATGGTAGCAACGAGTCAGCTGTTGACAAAAATCAGATTTTGGGGAACGACACAACGTCAAAGGCAAATGGTTGAGGGTCCAGTATAGGGAGTTGGGGTTCTTTGAGTGAAGAGGGCCACAGTGATGATAGGAATGGAGGAATGTGGCGTTGGCAAATCAAAGAATTTGGGTGCTGGATAAACTATTTATTATTACAGAATTTGGGTCCAGTTGGAGGGTTAATCTATTCTATTATTAAAGGGGAACACCAATTTTTCTATTTTTCCTAAAATAACCATAACTTGTTAAATAATCTATTATTTTAACTTATATCAAATTGTAATTATGGGTCAAATCGTAAATCACCAACTCAGTAAATAGCTTCCATGTTTCCACTTCCCACATTTTAGAAACTGCTGTGCAGTTCCACGTTTCACCATATTCTCTTTTTTTTATTTGTTTATTTTTTTTATTTTATATTTTAAATTTATAACAAACTACTGTATAAGTTTCATAATTCATCATCTTCACTCTATTGAAAAACTAAAATTTGTTTCTTTTTCTTTTCTTTTTTTTTTTTTTCCAGAAAGACTATTCAAGTATTAAAGAACTGTTTTCTTTCTTTGTTTCTTTTTTTTTGGGGGGCCGGGGGGGGGGGGGGAGGGGGGGAGAAAGTAGAGTATATCAAATTTATGTTTTTGTTTTCTTAATGTTGTATGTGTGTGTGTGCGTACGTTGTTTAAAAAAAATCAACGTTCTTCAAATTTTTATTATATTATCAGGTTCTGTACCTTTTTTTTTTTGGGTAGTCTTATGTTATCTGAAATTTGTCTGTTTGTATTAAAAAAAAAATTTGTTCTTAAATTTATCATTATGTTATCAATTTTTTTGGGAAAAAAGTACAGAATAATAAATAAAATTTATGTAATTATTTATTTTGTGTTTTTTGTAAAGAAGTAATTATGTAGCTTAAAAAAAATTATTTAAAAAAAAAACTGTATGAAAAATTATATAGTTTATTATTGTAAAACGAAAATCCACATGGTACCAAACGCAGCACAACTTGAATCTCTTATGTATATAACCACCCTATTTAAATCCATTGTGACATCATGATTTGAATATTTGAAGTATTTAAGAAATCATCAAAATAAGTATGAATAAAAAATTGTAAAATTATATTTTCGAATAAATAAGTATGACACATTTACATCCTTTGTACACGTTTGATTTACAAAAACTATAACAAAAACTATAAATTTAAAAAAAAAATATACACTCCATATCACACCCGCTAATGCCCTAACCTGCCCCCAGTCCCACAACCCCGACCATGGACCTCCTTTCTTGGTCTCCTACGGTAGACTCTCTGAATATCTGGGTGCAAATTTTGATAAATGACTTAAATGATATATCAAACCATCCATAACTTAAAAATTTTTACCCTTAAACCATACGTATGTAAGTCATTTATCAAAAGATTTTTAGGTTATGTACGGTTTGATTTTTAGAATTTTTTTAAAAAAAATTTAAAATTAATTTGGTTAAGAAATAAAAAATAAAAATAATTATCATTTAAGAGTAAAAAATAATTATCATTTTAACTTTTGGGCAGGTTATATACATACGTATGGTTGTTTCAATTTAATTTGTAAAAAATTATTTCTAACTACTCAAAAGATAAAAATTATATAAAAATGATTTATATTTACAAAAATTATAAAAATTATATAGTTGATTATTATTTGCTATTATAAATTATTATTATATATTTAATTATTATTATATATAAAAATTACTGTGCGTGAGTGAGTGTTGATGTGCGTGAGTGTTGATTATTATTTGCTATTATAAATTATTATTATATATAATAATTTATATATAATTATTATTATATATATATTATTATATATAAGAGTCAAATTTTACTTAAAAGCGTGGTTTGTAACCACGTTTTTACGATTTTATAAATTTTTCGCAGGAGGGCCATAAAAACGGTGAAAGCGTGGTTTGTAACCACGTTTTAGCTTATTTTGGGAAATCCGTCAAAACTAGGCCTAGTTTGGGAAATAGTTTGGTATTTTGGCTTATTTTGGGAAAAGCCCCTGGAATTCATTCATGAGTAGCTTTGCAGCGTCAAAGCAGGTTTATTGTTTGTCCAACGTCCTCTTATTTTCTCCCACTGGTTATTGTAGTCAAATTGGAAAGCTTATGCTTGCAAGATTGTTGACTGCACATATCCAATGATGTCATATGATAAAACTCCAGAGACATGCAAGATGGTTTATTCTGAAGAAGTTAAAGAATTATAAGTGATCTTATGACATTGGACCCGCCATATTCTCAATACTACAAGGATGAATACAGCTTAGTTGTGTTAAAGCAGGTGAAAATTTCCTCTCTTCTATATTACTGTGTAGGAAAACACAGTCCATTTAGGTTCATTTTTTATTGTTGTGCTGGATGTATGAGTAATATCTCTTTAATATTTCATGTTCTCCTTGAGGAGAGCTAGAGCTTTGAACCATTGCATTTAGGAGTAAGAACACGCAGATCTGAGTTGAGCAGCAAAAAATGTATTGCATGTTTGTGCTTAACTTAGCGGGTAAGGAGCAGTGCTTGTGCCTGGTTCTAGTTCGGTTGAATTTGTGCTGTTATTGTTTGAGCTCAGTTTGGCCAAAATAGACAAGCTACTCTAGTTTGTCTCTGCTCATTTTGCGAATACCATCAGATATTATTTTCTGGTGGTTTTAATATCCTACTGACATATTGATTACTTGATTGGCCAGCACAGATATCTTATATGAAATTATGCCTCAAAGCTCATTATATAAAGTCATAGATAGGCTTAAAATATATTGGTAAAACAACAGTTCAAATGAAAATATCTATTTTCTACTTAACAAGCCCAGGTAGCAAAGTCCCATGGAGACAGTTTTCTTCAATTGTCCCTATACAAAGGCATGTTGTCACAGCCTCAACCCACATACCGTCTTAGGCTAAAGTCACCTTCAACTTGGATCATATCATTCCTACATACTGCTATGTAAATTGGTCTATGTTACACATGACAGATTGATAAGCGTTTCATCTGACTCTGGACACGAGAGGTTGTTACCACTCATCATGCTTGCATCAAATTAGAAATCTGATGATAGCTACCAAATGCCCTCGTATTAAAGAATCTAAATGTTATTAGGTTTGAGGGCCTCAACATAGTGAAGAGTTTTTCCCACTTAAACTGAAAGAAATTGGCTCAGCTCTTGCTTAAGCTTTCACTCAAACATGTTGTTTTACATGCTCATTTATGTAAACAGATGGGTATGCTTCTTCAATAAGTTCATCTAGAATTCGAAGTAAAACCAAACTTAGTTCAACTATTTAGTGGCTGATCTGTTCAGATAGTGGGTTTATTATTATTTTTATTGAGATTAGTCTAACTATATGGTTATGTTCACTGGAATTATGAATGTCTTGTGCAAGAATCTCTGATAGTTCTTTTCAACACACACCCAGAGAGATCTCTATAATATAGTTAGTGTTAAAGATTTGCCTTGAACCTTTGATATAGATTACTGATTTTTCTATAACACAAATTCTCATATTTTTGTGCTTCAGCAGCTGACCTCCAGTCCGGAGTCTTTGCTGAGGCATTGCTGTCATTACAGGGACTCAGCATCATCAGGAACCAATAATTATATCTGTTTACGACTCAGTAATCTTTCATTGTCACATATTGGGTCTATTGAGAAATTACTGTGGGTCCAAATGTTAGACCTCAGCCACAACCAACTTAGCTCAATTGAAGGTATACTACAATTAATTCTTTAAATTTTCATTGTCACTTGAATCTGTTTTTGTGGTTTCGATTTTCAATTCATTGTATTTCTATATCTCTCTATCTATCTATCTGTCGAAGGTATACTACAATTAATTCTTTAAATTTTCATTGTCACTTGAATCTGTTTTTGTGGTTTTGATTTTCAATTCATTGTATTTCTGTATCTCTCTATCTATCGATCTGTCTGTCTGCTTGTCCATCTATATGTGTGTATTATCTCTTCATATATACAATATTATACATAAACACATTTGTACAACATTAGTTTATTGCATGGCCATCTTTATTTTGTAAAATGGTGCCAGTCAAAGTCTGGATAGTTTCATGGTGCATTTTGATGCTTAAAAGGCATTCCTAATGATTATTTAAATGAAATGGCCATACAGTAGGAAGTGATTGGAATTTTGGTGAATTTGCAGTTAGTGGTGTCAATGTGACAAATTACTGGGAAGCGTTTGCAATTTTTAAAGACTCGGAGTTGACACAATTAGACATTATTGGGAATGTTGTTGCTGAACAAGAGTTTAAGTTGTTTCTAGTTAAGATATTACCTGCACTTAATTGGCTCGATGGTGTTGAACTGCATTGATTCTACATTCCTTATCCTGTTTCTCATACGGTTAAGTTGTAGCTTGTTTTCATATAATTTACCAAAGAACAGTTGCTGTTTTATAAGATAGTGAACATTTGCTTATAGACACTCTTAACCCGAACTATTTTGCCATATGGTCTTTTGGTAATTTTATAAATTTATCAATTGATCTCTATTTTCCCCGTTTAATTATTCTTGGTTTCATATTAAATTAGTGAAATATTTAGCTGAAATTTTTATCCAAGGAGATATGCTTATAGTTTTCATGGATTTAGGGAAAAAAAGAAAAGAAAAAAAAAGAAAAAAAAAGAAAAGAAACTTAAGATGGGGTGTGCTTAGAGATATAATATGATGGGTGTCAGAGAAAAAAATATTGACAAAGAGGTTATATTAATACGATGAAGGGTGTGTATAATGGAATTGGAATTGTGACTACAATTAACTCACTTGCAAGAGAAACAAATGAATTTCTGATTACTTGAAGATTACACAAAGAGTTAGCCTCAAGTCCGTACCTATTTGCCTTAATTATATAGATGAATTGATTAGACATATTTTAGACGATGTCTTATGATTTATGCTATTTACAGATGTTATTATCATAGTGGATGAAATTAAAAAAGGAATTAACACTAAATTAGAAATTTAGATATAATAGAAGCACTTGAGTCGTTAAATTTTTTTTTAAAATAATACTGAAATTGTACACTTGGAATATTGCTTCAATAACAGTAGAAATGGAAATAACAGACAAGTTGAGGTTGAAAAGTAGGAGATACCAAAGGGTGAGCAATTTCGTTATGTAGGTTCAATTATTAATAAAAATGGAGTGAGGTTTGAGATGACGTGACCCGTAGAATCAAAGTAGGCTCAAATAATGCTATCTCCATTTGAAGCAACCCTCTCCATATGTGTCCAGGTTTCTTTAGTGGACTGGATAAAAGTAATTGTGGTCCAAAATGTTGGGCTGTTGCATTGTGTTAGTTCAATAGCGATCGATGGCAGCATTATGGCTTGAATGAACTTTACAAAAGAGATTAAACAAATGAAAAATCAAGAGTACATCGAAGAAACTGATCGAGTCAACGAAACCCAAAATAGCACGGAGGATGATGTAGTTGAAGGCACAGGCTTCAGCGGCCACAAGTATATGAACTGTAGACTTTTGGCAATGGAGAAATGGAGAAATTTGATCGTTAACTTGATGAAGCCATCATGAATCCTCCTTGCCACAATGTTGTATGATTGACCTGCACAGTTGTATTTCAAAATGTCTATTAGGAGACATAAGATTGAAAGCTAAAATGGGATATAAGACATGAGAATTATCGCTTTTTATTTTTTTATTGTGTTTCGTTTGTTATTTTTGTTTTCTAGGAAATACAGGGTTCATTTTTATAGAAATGAGTCAAAAAGTAGATACCAAATATTTAGATAAATATGAAAAGTGAAACAAATTCAAACTCACCAAATTTATTCTTAAAGTGATATGTGTTTTCTTTCCTCCAAATTGCTTGGACACACATTCAAAAATAAGCCAAGATAGACACTATTAAGCAGTCCTAGGAGGGCACAAAGGCACATAGCCCTGCTCATCCTCATAACCTTTGAAACTTCAGTATTGAACTCTCCCATTTTGTTCTCCTTTAGGCTCTTTGTTTTTTTGGAGTAACTAGTTCAACCTTGTTGGATCAACTTATATTTTTGTCATATACAACAAGGTATATTTATAGGTGTCTTATTAATTCAACCTTAGGACCTTAAAATTCTTGCTCAACACTCACAATTTCTTGAGGTTAGTTATTTGCCATGCATTAGAATGGTATTAGTTAATAAACAATGGGGCAAATTACGATGGTAGTTCTTGTATTTTGGTCGTTGTGAAATTTTTAGTCCTTGTAATTTCAATTGGCTCGATTCTGACCATGAATTTATAACTTTGTTTCAATTTGGTTCAATTGATTTGAACTCTTACCATTTTTTTTTTATTATAGAAAATATGCACTTAAGTGTTTGTGTCATATTTTGAAGGGTAAAATTATAAACTAACTTGAGTTAATCTCAACCAACTTAGTGATAATTTTTTTTTTTAAAAAAAACACTAACAATATTATCAATTGGATCAAATTGACACAAAATTTAAAATGAATGGTCAAAATTGAGCCAATTAAAAGTGTAAGGATCTAAATGACACAAGAAATAAAATATAGAGATTACTAGTGTAATTTGCCCTAAACAATAAGCCAACTAACCAAGCATTACGACAAAACCAATAAACTTAGGCCTATTGTAAAATAATTTAAGCTTATTTCAACTTAATTCAGGCTAGATTTTAAAAAGTTTGTTAGGCCATCTTCGGCTCTTAAATTTTTACTCAAATTTAAGAAAAATGATTCATCCACATAATTCCCTCCCCCAACACCCCCCCACCCAAATGATGTGACAAGCAAAATTTGAAAAGTTGATCTACATTTAAATATTCCTTCAAAATTTTCTTTACATGCATTTTGTTTTGCCACTTCATTAGGGGATTGTGAGGAAAAGAAAAAAAGTTGTGTAGATTTAGCGCTGCAAATTTAATTAAAAATCTAAGTTTGATTTGATATAACATTCCAATGGATAAACTTAGGTTTGAATGTAAATTTGAGTAAAACTACAATAATGGCAGAGTGGTAAATTTGAAAATTACAAAATGATCTTGAAAAAAATTCGAGCATATATTTAAGTCTCCTTTAATTTGGGTTAAAAAATAGGTAAAACTCAATTTCATATAAATTTGAGTCAATGAGTGAAGAGGTGTTTTGCAAGATTTTGTCCAAATTTAAATTTGATAAACCTTGTTTGGCATTCAACTAATATAGTTAAAAAATCATTATAAATTATCATATTACTTTCTCTATTTTTCATGAAAGGTTAAAAAATTAATTAAAATAATCTCTTCTCAAACCATAGGGGTTGAAAATGTCCTTAGATGGTGATTTTCAACTTTTGCCTGTGTGGGAAGATTTTTTAATTGGAAATTATGGTTTATGGTTCCTATATGAACAGTTCCCCCACTTGTTTCTCTCCTACTTTCTAATCTCTATGACTAATAAGGACAAAAAAAAGATAATTACACAATGGGGGTGATGGAACTAACTTAACCAATGAAATCATGAAAGTTACATTGGACCACTCTTCAGAGTAAGTAAATCTCGAATTCTAAAAAGGAAAATGCTGCAGACCCCCTTTCTTCTTCACCCCCACTCCCACCCCCACGTGGGGGTTGGTGATTGGAAGAAAAAAAAAATAAATAAAAAGGGGCCGACCAATGAAATGCCAGTGGGGTGACCCCACTGGGGGTCTCCATCATTGCTGATCTTTATATTGAAATGTATGTTTTATTATTAATTATTTTTATATTTATGTATTACTTGCATCCCCCCCCCCAAAATCATAATATTTATCTCAAACTTTTAAGATTACTAGTGAGAAACGGAACTTGCCTTTTTTTATTGGACAAATTATATCAGTGGTTTCTAAAATTTCGCATTAAATCAATTCCATAATATCTTGGCAAAACACCATTCACAAAAGACTTCTTTCAACGTAATATAAAAAAATTTACAAACAATTCCAGAAAGATCCCTTTTTTTTTTTTAATCGGCAATTCCATAAAGAACTTGGTTAAGTTTTTATTTATTTTAAGGAGAAAAAACTTGGATCAGTTCTATTGCCCAAAATGGTAAATAGCATGCAATAGAGATGAGGAGGTGATGATGAAAAAAAATAAAATCTCACAATCTACAACAATTGCAGCAGGATTGTACATAATACCGTCAAAACCGCACCGAGTCGCACCAAATCGCATCAAACCACACATTTTTTTTTTTTGGCTTCTGGGGGCCGGGTTGGGCAGGTGGAGGGTTCAAGGAGGGTGGGTCAGTGCGGGTGGTGGTTCGTAAAAGCCAACTCGCCAGTTCAACCGACCCAACCCGCCATTGATTTCTTTTTTCCTTCCAGGTAATATATATATATATATATATATATCTAGGTTCAATTCCAACCATTGGATTAAATCTATCAAAGTAAATATACAGAGACTCGCACTTTATCCTTTTTCGCTTTTTGTTATCGAGACCTGTATCAATGTCTCTAGTTTAGACATTTTTCTCGAAGCCTTCTTGAATATGGTAGCTCAGAATCTTGGGGAGAGAGAGAAGAGAAGGGGTAGACAATTAAGTGCCCACAAATTGACTTGACTGGGTCTTCCCCAACTAATAAAAATATACATTAATCACCTTCCCCAACCTCCAATTGTTGGTCAATACTTTACGTATTTTGTGGAATCCAATTGTCTGTGCTCAATATTATTTATTTTATTTTTTTTACGCTGTGTTTGGTTGGAGGATTTGAGGAGGAATTTGGAAAGTGAAAGGGAAAAATTAGGTGAAATATAAATAAAATGATGGTCTTAGTGAAGATCAAATTCTCCAAAAATTAAATCATTTATCTATGGTCTCCAATAGTTATCTCTCTAATTATCCTCAATATTCTCAATTTGAAATCGTTACTTTAATTACTTCTGGTTTCACTGGTATGCTCAAATCTTGGTGGGAAAAATATTTAACTGAAGAACAAAGAGACTCCATAATTTATGCTAATCAAACCGATGAAAATGGTTTACCTATTTTTGATGAAAACATTGGATGTTGCCACCCTGATGGTATTAATGCATTAATTTATACTATTGTTCGACATTTTATTGGTACCCCTACTAATATTTATTCTCGCATACATGATCAATTTAGTAATCTTACTTGTCCAACCTTAAGTGATTTTCGGTGGTATAAAGATGTATTCACTTCTAGAGTTATGTTAAGAGAAGACTGCACTAAATCATTTTGGAAAGAAAAATTTATTAATGGATTACCTAGTTTATTTGCTCACAAAATTCGAGATGTTCTTAGTCAACCTACTGGTGTTATAGAATATGATAATTTAACATATGGTGATATAATTAGTACTATTTAAAAAGAAGGATTAAAAATGTGTATTGATTTTAGTCAAAAAGCTACTAAAGATAAACATAAAGCTAAATATGAATTAGGAAATTTCTGTGAACAATATGGATTACCTCCTGTTGTACCCTCTCGTAGGAAATCACATAAATATTCTAAGCATAAAAATAAATCCAAATATTATAATAAATACACAAAGCCTTATTCACCTTCTAAATCCAATGATAAATTTTATACCAAACCCAAAAAGAAACATTATAAATCTAAAACCCATCCGAAATCAAAATCTAATAAAGATATTACCTGCTATAATTGTGGTTAAAAAGGTCATTATGCTGATAAATGTAAAGAAAAACAAAAACTGAAAGATCGAGTTAACCAACTCCAAATTAATGAAGAATCCAAAATTCAGTTATTTGAAATCTTTCAATTAAATCAATCTGATAACGATTCCTCTTCTGTTCCTCCATCGACATCTAATTCCCCTTCTGATAATGATAATTCTGATTCCGATAATCAAATTACCTTAGGATGTAATGATGTTTGTTGTAAACTAGTTAAACAAATTTCTGTTCTTACCAAACATACTCAAGAAGAATCTGCTTTAATTGACTTAATCAGTAAATTAGATGATCCTCTTTTAAAACAACAATATATTGATAAATTAAAATCTTTATTAATTAATTCAGATAGTAAGCCTAAGATTACTAAACCTATAATTAGCCTCTCCAAAACCTTGGAAAAATTTAAAAATAAAACCAAAGAAATTACACTTCAAGATTTACAATCTGAAATCAATCAAATTAAACAAACTATCCGTGATCTCCAGGCTAAAGATAACAAATTAGAAAATGAAATCATTAATATCAAACTTAAACAAAGCTTAAATGATTTCCAACCTAATCCAAAATCACCTCATGAATCTGCACATAATTCTGATCCTGATTCTGATCATACTAATCCAGCTAAACTTATATTTGATAATTGCCCTCAGTCCACTAACCTTGAAGATAAACGGTTAAATCTTCTCAGTAAAATCTATATGCAAAAATGGTATTCCAGAATTACAATCATAATTGAAGATTTTGAATTAGAGTTAGTTGCTTTAATTGATACTGGTGCTGATTTAAATTGTATTCAAGAAGGATTGCTTCTTACTAAATACTATGAAAAATGTCAAGAGAAATTAACCTCTGCTAATGGTAGTAAAATGCATATTAAATACAAGTTACCTAAAGTACATGTTTGCCAAAATAATGTTTGTTTTAAAACCACATTTGTTTTGGTCAAAAATATGACTGATAGAATCATTTTAGGTACACCATTTATATCTTTGTTATATCCATTTACTACTTCTAGTGAAGGCATAACTACCCATGTTCTAGGACAACCTATTACATTTAAATTCTTATTTCCACCTGAGATGCTAGAATTAAATCAATTAAAAGATTGTTCTATTTCCCATACTATTAATCGATTAACTCGACAAATTAATTTTCTTAAAGAAGAAATTAATTATAAGCGAATTGATCAACAATTAACTGATCCAGTTCTCATTTCCCAAATCAATGAATTTAAATTAAAACTTGAATCAACTGTTTGTTCATCTTTACCTACTGCATTTTGGCATAGGAAAAAGCATGTGGTTACTTTACCATATATTAAACGTTTCAATGAAAAACAAATTCCTACTAAATCAAGGCCTATTCAAATGAATTATGAATTACTTGAAATGTGTAAAAACGAAGTTAACGAATTATTAAAAAATCGAATTATTAGTCCTAGTAAATCACCATGGTCTTGCCCTGCCTTTTATGTCAATAAAAATGCTGAATTAGAACGCGGTGTTCCTCGCTTAGTTATTAATTATAAACCAATAAATGCTGTTCTAAAATGGATTAGATATCCAATTCCTAATAAAAAAGATTTAATTAAAAGACTTAATCAAGCTGTTATTTTTAGTAAATTTGATTTAAAAAGTGGTTTTTGGCAAATTCAAATTCACCCTAAAGATCGATATAAAACTGCTTTTAATACACCTTTTGGTCAATATGAGTGGAATGTAATGCCATTCGGTTTAAAAAATGCTCCTAGTGAATTTCAAAATATCATGAATGACATATTTAACCCATTTAGTCATTTCTCTATTGTTTATATTGATGACATATTAATTTTCTCCAAGTCCATTAGTGAACATTGGAAACATTTAACTACATTCTTTTATACAATTAAAAGTCATGGTTTAGTCATATCTGCTCCTAAGATTAAATTGTTTCAAACCAAGGTTAGATTTTTAGGTTATGATATTCACCACAATACTATTCTACCAATTAGTCGATCCATCGAATTTGCCTCTAAATTCCCTGATGAAATTCTTGACAAAACCCAATTACAAAGGTTCTTAGGTTCCCTCAATTATATTGCTAATTTTTACAAAGACCTTAGGACGATTTGTCAACCCTTATTTGATAGGTTAAGGATAATCCTCCTCCTTGGTCGTCTGTTCATACTTCTGTCGTTCAACAGGTCAAACAATATGTTAAGTCTCTCCCTTGTCTTGGTATTCCTACTGAGAATTCATTCAAAATTATTCAAACTGATTCTTCTGATATTGGTTATGGTGGCATTCTTCTTCAGAAAGTCACTCCTCAATCATCTGAACAAATTGTTCGTTATCATTCTGGTATCTGGAATAAAGCACAGTTAAATTATAGTACTATTAAAAAAGAGATTTTGTCTACTGTTTTATGTATTCAAAAATTTCAAGATGATATATTAAATCAAAACTTTTTACTTCGTGTTGATTGCCAATCTGCTAAATATGTTTTGGAAAAAGATGTTCAAAATCTTGCTAGTAAACAAATTTTTGCCCGTCGGCAATCTATTTTAAGTATTTTTGATTTTGATATTACTTACATACCTGGTTGTCAAAATTCGCTACCTGATTTTCTTACCCGGGAATTTTTACAGGGGGGTAAGGGATGAGTGCTACTCCACATATTCCATATTTAAAAAGCCACATTACCCATTACCAAACCCTGATCAAACATGTTAATCGCCGAATAAACCACCTTAAGTCAGCCAGACCAACTACTAAAAGAGCCCAATACATCAATTACCATCAGCTCAAGGCCCGTCGTACTCTACGACATGATTATTACAATCATTTACATTATTACCAGAATTATTTAGATCTTCTTTCTGGTTGCTAATCTTTGTTACTTATTTCACAGATGTCTCGTCCCAAGCCTCCTTCCAAGGCTTTGGTCCCATCTTCCAGTAAACCTAATCAACTCATTGTTCCACCTCCTTTGGCGTCAGTTACCTCATCCTATTCACTTGACATGGCCAATCGTTACCAAGTTCTTGGTAACATTTACCGTCCTAATTATTCATCTGCATTGGCTACTGACCCCTTTGTTTCTAGTCCATCTGTTTCAGTTACTCCATACCCTGCTAATCCAGTCAGGTCATCCCAATCTGAGTACATCAAATCACATGTTACTAATTTGTTCTATAAAGAGCCTGGTCATCCTAAAGGTCAACTAATCCATGAACTTGCTAAATTCCATTTTGGTTCTGGATGCCATTTTCTCCTTTCACATCCAGAAAAAACACTTACCTATTACAAAGATATTCTGATTCATCATCAGTCAGTCTTAATCAAACCTATTCATGACCGAACTTATGCTTACAAAGTTCTATATCATTCCATTTATATTCACAACATTGTTTCCCTAGCTGAATGGGGTCCCCCTTCCTAGCTTCGTGATTTACCTGGCCACTCTATTCAGTATAATTATCATGATTATGTTGATGCTTGGTTCAAGATTTTCTTGTACCAAAATGAGTCCTTCAGTCACTCCTGGTTTATTTCCTTTGATCAAAAATTCAAATCCGAGTTACCTACCTGGTTCTTGAGATGGTGGACTCACTATGGTGCCATTTCAGTCATTCTTCCTGGTAATCTCATTGACGTAATTAATTATTTCTCTACTGTTTATCCATTCACCACCCATCAAAGGCAATTCCCATCCCTGCTCATTTTTATATCCAAATACAAACTCCCATGGATATTTAAATGGCATTATGGAATTGATGATAACATAATCACTAGACAACATACAGTCAAATGGTGGGCAAAGTTCAATGTGCCCAGAATTATTGAAATTGTTCAAGAAGAATTCCCTATTGATCAATGTGCTCCAACTCCTGCTATGCTTAACGCCCAGCAGAACCCAACTGCTGCAATCAGCCCAGGAAGTCAGCCCAGTCTTCCTCCTATCAATCTTGGTAGCCCCTCATCTAGTGGCTCCAAGCCCAAATCATCCAAGTCCAAATCAGTCCAGCCGGCCCAATCAAAGTCCAAGGCAAAAGGTCCTGCAATTCCGAACCAGCCCAAGGACCATTCATGGCCCAAATTAAAATCCAAAGCTAAGGTTAAGCCCATTTCACCTCCTGCTCAGCCCAAAGCTAAATCAAAAGTCAAGCCCAAGTTATCCAGAGATGAATTGCTCCAGTTAGCCCGCCAAATTACAAATCAAGCTGAAGCCCAGTCAACTAGTTCAGAAGGCAATTCAGACCGGTCACAATCTTCTGAAGGATCAACTACTCAACCCATCTCATATGGCAGATCCGAGTTCCAAGATGCTCAGGACCCATATGCCTGATCAACATAGGATTCCCTATAAATACAAATTAGCTTCAATCAATACTCTTTTGAGAAAAGCTGCTAATTTGTATCTATATTGATTCCTTTATTCACGTGTTCCACCAAAAGTGATGAATAGTAAAAGTTACTGTTCACCGTCACTATTCACTCAATCAACTTTTATTAAAGCTGCATATTCGTGCAATTACTCCACCGAAAGCAACCGACAGCATCTGCTTTATCACATGCATTGCCAGCTGCTTTCATCAATCAAAGAAGTCACATGTTGCTGCTTTATTTACTTTTATTTCTATATATTGTCATGAATTGTAAACACTCAGGGACACCTTCTCTTTTCTTCAACCCTTCAGTCTGTAAGAAAACCAGAAAGCTCTGAGTGACAATTACTTCTTCCCGTTTGTAACCCAATTAAGATCCTTGCAGTTGCTACAATTGTAATTGTAAGTTATTTTCTGTATGTATTTAATTTAAGTTTTATGTTCAAATGAATTTGGTTAAGTGCTTTTCCAATTTTGTATAATTCAAGTTTCATTATTTGAATCATCTTTGATAATTCAAGTTTCATTATTTGAATCATCTTTGATTTCATAATCCATGTTCTTCATTTGCTTGCTGCTTTTGCCTTTATGGTATCAGAGCCATGTGCTGTTGTATCCTGTTTCTAACTGCTCAGTTTCTTCCAATTAATCCTTTTATTGTTCACTTGATTAATCGAGTTTTCAGCTCATCTTAATCACCCACGAGATCAGTCTGCGTTTATCCACCAGGTTTAAGTCACCCACTTTCATCCCTTGTCCAGAGTAAGTCCTTAGGGTTAGGCAGTGTTGGACAGTCAGAATAAGGTTTGTACTCAAACCTCTTTGGTCTGTGATAACCTGACTAGAATAGGGTCTGTATTAAGATATCTGTAAAACTGATTAATTAACCAGAACAATGAGTCGATTATTTCGAAGTAACTCATCAGTCAGTTCTAGGTCAACTACGTTGCCCTCCATACCAAATCAAGGTCTAGTAATAAATGAAGAAGATGTTGAAATACAAAATGATCAAATTAATACAGGATGGAATATACCAAAATTACAGATTAAAGAAATTTATAAAACTACTTTCTTACAGAATATTTTTAAGGTTGCTTTACATGTCAAGACTATTGAACAAGTATATGCTTTGGAAAAACCTAGAGAAACCTGCCAATTATTTGATGCTAAGTTAATTAAAAGACATTTAAATAATGGTTATAATTTAATGCATATTGGTCTCATTCAAGTCAGTGTTAATCTATTAACAATTGTTGGTAAAAATACTTCTGTTTTATTATGTTTACGAGATGCTCGT
>JAPPVO010000007.1:102269353-102448263 GCA_030407325.1 Camellia japonica
TGCTTGGCCTAGTTGGCCAGCCGGCCTATTGGCGTCGGTTAGCTTCTCCAGACAAGATGGCGTAATCTCCCAATGTTGACCAATTTCCGGTGGCGGTTCCAAAGAACATGAAGTTTTTTATTTATTTTATTTTATTTTATTTTTTAATTTGAGTGTTTGTGAGTTTTATTTTTTTATATTCCTTCTCTCTCTCTTATCTGGTTTGTAATATTTAAAGCGTTGTAATAATTCCCCCACCCGCTTCTTTCTATCCCGTTCTTTATCGCTTTCCCTAACTGTGTGTATGTATATATCTTGACATACCATGCATATCTGCTTTACATCCATGATCCATGCATAAGATTTGGTAAATTTGCATCTTTATGCTTCAATTGATTATCCCATGTTTGTGCGCTATTTAAGATGATTCACATGCCATATCTAGAAGCCAAATCTTTAGTGCATCTCATGAGTGAATTGCATTAGGATTCTGTATATAAGATCATGCATATTTTACTAACTTTGTTTTGTAGTGTTCGAGGGACTCGGTCAATCTGTGAGTTTTTTATGCTTTAGCATCCCATTTGTGTGTGATTTTCTTATTATGTTTAGCATCCTACCATGTGGCTATTGCTTAAGTGATATAACTGTTTGAATGCCTGTGGATGAAGGCTTTGTTGTTTGAATTGGAATAATTCAATAAATGTACGTTTTAAGCCCACTTGTCAAGTGGCAAATTCAAACCTTTTCGAAAAACAAACATGAATTGAATTGTTCCAATTTGAGCAAACTAGTCTATACTTGTATGCTTCACATAGTAAATTTTAGGATTTACTAAAATAATCAGAACATAAACATATAAAGAAAATAAAAGTCATATCATGGTTTAGTAGAGGCCGATCTTTTGATCGGGTGAGCGGGGGTGCTCATTATTGACCTTCCCCTCTCATACCTAAGGTTCCGAGCCAAGCATCTTGGTTACGACGAACAGTGGCCTTTGGCACCGAGTCATGGGTTTCCTAATTTCCAAAATATTAGGTGGCGACTCTGAGTTCTGATGACGCAGTCCATTTTTAACAAATTGCAATAAAATGGATTTTCAATAAAAGTTGCCAAATCTGGACTCTCATCTACGTTTCACATTGCACTCGTGAAACTTGAGATCAAAGAGATCTCGGGAGTCCGAACTGTTTAACGCGCGCGGGTACCCCCGGGCATGTTACAGTTTCTGGCGACTCTGCTGGGGATTTATGAAACCTTGACTCGAACTCCATGATATGACTTTTATTTTCAATTATATGTTTATTGCATTGCATGCATTGGTGCACTTAAAGTCCTGTGTTGCCCAGATGCTGGTGGGAACACAGGCATACTTTTTGTGACACTACACCTATCTCTACGTTACTTTAGAGGCCTTGTGTTGTAACCTTTTGAGATTTGTCAAAAAGGTAGCTTTGCTATCTAGCTCTGCTATCTAAGGTTCTCAGACTCCGAAGAGAGGCTATTTGACTCTTCTGATTTCCTGGGATCTTTATTGGTTATGACCCAAAGGACTCTTTGGTAACGTCACCTTGACTTCAACCTCTAGAGTAGAGCCAACCTTGTACATATAGTGAGCTATAGTACCTTTCAAATTAGGACAGGATGCTTTCCCATTTCTAGGATGTATGATACCGCTTGTTTGAATAGTGAACCCTAGATCATTTCAAAAGCTAGGACAGGATAACCCTACCCTCCATAGGGGTGTTTGTTCTCTTTCCTGCTATGTGTTATGTGCAATGTATTGGATCTATACAGGGGTTCTCAAATTCAAATAAGTGGTTCAGGTTGTTCAGTTTAGCACCATTACTTCAAAAAAATAAAAATAAATAAATAACAAAAACATAAAATCAAAAAAAAAAAATTTGTAAAAAAAAAAAAAAATGTCGATATCCCACAAAGTCGACCATATCTTGTGATTGGGGAGTGACCACCTGTTGATTGCACGGGCTTTATTTTGATGTTACGGATGGCCCACACGTTGACTGGCAATTTGAGAATGGTTTTATTCTGAATTCTGAATTGAGTATTGAGTCTAAGTTTGACTCCACCAAAGTTTGTAGAGTTAGAGTCAGGCTCGAGTCAGCCTAGTGAGTCAGAGTCTGTTGATTTCGAGTGCTAACCTAGACATTTCTGTCTTGTCTAGGTCTTCTTTATCATTTTCTTTTGAGTCTGTGTCATTGCTGAGTCATAGTCTCTTTTCAATAAACAGAAAAACAAAAAAAAAATGCCATAGAGTCTGCCTACTTTTCTGTGCCTTTAAATCATCGCGTTGACCAAAGTTTTTCAAAACTCCAAAACTCTGATAAAAACGAAGAGGAAGAATTTCCTCGGGATTTGCAAATTTTGATCAACTGAGAGGAAGAGAGGTGTGCTAAGCCTTTGATGAATAAAATCATTTTTGTTAATGTGAGTACTGAGAAGGATCCTGGCTTGGTCCAAATTGGTTCTATCTTATCTTTGTAAAAGTACGAATGATTAGTCGCTTTGTGAAAAGATTTCAAAAACTGTTTTTGCGTGGTTCTACGAAGACATGCCTGGAATTAGTTATACAGCATAGGATCCCTCTTGACTCGTGGTCCGACCTCCTTAGCTCCTTAGCTTTCAAACCTTGATTCGAAGTATTCAATGATCATTCAAAGTGTAAGGCTTGCATAGCCGAATTGGAAATAGCCCTTGAACTAGGGGCCATGATGTGATTCAAATGGAGCAGCCCTTTAACTAGGGGCAATAAGGTCGAATATGATTTAGATTGGAAAGAGCCCTTGAACTAGGGGCAATGATGTGATCCAGATTGGAAATAGACCTTGAACTCAGGGCAGAGAATGTGATTTCGATTTGAAATAGCCCTTGAACTAGGGGCAAAAGTGTGAGGTTTGCATAGCTGAAATAGAGGCAGCCCTTGAACTAGGGGCAATAAAGTATCACCCTTGAGAGGCTCGCTGGGCCGAAAACCCGGAAGGGCGACCCAGGCAAAAGTTAGAGCACAAAAAAAAAATAAAAATTAAAAAATTAAAAAAATAAAAAAATAAAAAAGAAGGGAAAATAAAAAGAAAAATGAAAAGCTCGCAAGGTTGAAAACCCAAAAGTGCGGCTTTGGCAAAAGTTAGAGCGTAAAAGGAGAGTGTCAATACCCAAGTGAACCTTAGCCAAAACTATGTAGGGCTGTGATTCAGATTGGAAGCAACCCTTGAACTAGGGGCAAGAAGGTCGGATGTGATTTAGATTTGAAGCAGCCCTTGAACTAGGGGCAAAAGGTTGGATGTGATCAAAGAGTTAAAACTGAATCGTTTCCCATGAAGACCGCCTAGAAAGAAAACCCAGAATTTGAGAGAATGAATTTTATTATTGAAGGACAGTCGAGTTCCTATCCACTACACTAGGGGCAACACTAGGGGCAAATTCAGACCCAATAACCTAGTCCCTACATCATCATATCTACCGGTCAAGTGTAGCAGTTTCTTATAGTTGGCTTAGAGATTCCCCAATCAACATGGACAAGTTAAAATGAAAGTAACCCTTGAGAGGCTCGCTGGGTTGAAAACCCGGAAGGGCACCTGGCAAAAGTTAGAGCAGAAAAAAAAAATTAAAAAAAAATGATGAAAAAATGAAAATGAAAAAAAAATGAAATGAACAAAATGAAAAAATGAAAAGCTCGCAAGGTTGAAAACCCGAAAGGGTGGCTTTGGCAAAAGTTAGAGCACAAAAGGAGAGTGTCAATACCCGAGTGAACCTTTGCCCGAACTACGATGGCCTTGATTCCTATCTTTGGGATACGTAGGTAGCTTCATCTCGAAGTTCGGCCCTAATAATTTTTCAACTCATTCATCTTGTCCATGTTTGCTTGGTGTGTCTTTAGTCGACTTGGTTGTCCTATCCGTGTTGTTCAGTTCAGTTGGTTCGAGTCAATTCGGTTCGATTCGGTTTGGCGGTTCGGTTCGGTTCAGTCCGGTCCGGTTTTGCTCGACTTCATTCGGTTTGGTTTGGCGTTCGGTTGGCTTGGTTCAGATATCACCTTTGATTATCTGGCTTGGGACTATGCACCCCAATAGTTGATTCCATGTTAGTTGAGTAGTGACCATTTGCAAAAATAGATTTTGATTAATTTGAATGAAGCTGACTAATTTTTCTCGAAAATTGTTCCATTTTTGCAAAACTTGGACCATTCTTTGGATTTGAAAAGGGAAAAATTTTCAGTGCTCACAGTTTAGCCTACATGATTTGAAAAAGAAAATGGAATAAGTATGGAATCTAACTCTCATGTTGATCGAAACATGTTTACAAAAAAAATCAAGAGACAAAAAAAAAAAAAAAAAAAAGAGGTCAAGGCAATGAACTAGGGGCATAGTCGAGTTAGTGATTCTGTCTTCTCCATCACTCGAGTCAACTATTCAGTGTATATAAGTGTGTATTCATACCAGTCAGTGTATTCATACCAGTCAGTATATTTATACTAGTCGGTGTATTTATACTAGTCAGTGTATATAAGTGTGTTTGGATCGTTTTGCTTTGTTCTTCTTTCGTTAAGTCATTTTTGATTCAGGTCAGTATAGAGTCAATGTCTAATTCAGACTTCAAAAATTCAATTATTCTCAAATTCAATCAAACAAATTATTTTCAAGCTCAAAGTGATATGCTAGTCATGCCAGTGATGAGCAAAAAAAAAAAGAAACTGATTTTATTAAAGTCAGGAGAGGACATCCCCGATTACAGAGACTCCAAAAAAAAAAAAAAAAAAAACACAAAAAAACAAAAAAAAAAAAAAAAAAAAAAAAAGCAAAAAGAGAGAGTAGCATTTTCTCAGTTTTCCGGCAGCAGGCCGGCGACGAAGATTACAACGGGCTTCATTTGCACACAACTTCATTGCCTGACTTTACCATCAGCTGCCTCGCTTCGTCTTTACTCCTTCGGAGCTTTTGAAGACTCTGCCTCGGCCTTGGCAGAGCTTCCAAAGGAGATTATTCCTCGCCGGCCATCAAATTGGTTGTGCGAAGGAACTCCGAATCGAGTCACGGAGGTCGTCAGTCGTTTCAGCTTTTGTTCTGCTTTTTTAACGCGCTAACTTCCCTCGAGAATCTTTGTACATATGTTGAAGTAAAGAAAGTTGTGCATTCAATCGATGCACCTCACATGTTCTGTTCTGCAGCCGACGGGACAAGTTGGAGACCGCAGTCACGGTCTCCACGCATGACCTCAGCGTATACGAGTTTGCTTCGATGTCAGACTGTGCCGCCATGATTTGTTCAACTGACATCGCTGGAAAGTTGAAAACAGGAGAAGGAGGAGGAGCTCGTGGTGAGGTTCAGGGGAGTCGGAATTGGTCATCTCTATCGTGGACTCGTTTAGGTCTGGAAAAAAGAGTGAGAGAACCTTGTGAAGAGGCCATGGCAGAGAAGAGTAATGCAAAAGAAAGAGGTGGCAGAGTGGTGGCAGAGAAAGTTTGCAGGCTTTTGCTCTGCCTCTCTCTTTCGCAGGCCTCAACTTAAAAAGAGAATGAAGCCAAAGAAGAAGACAAAGAGGGAGGAAGGCTCGAGATGATCTTTGACAAACGAGGCAAGATTGGATTGCCTGTCGATCAGGCGCCGTGATTGTTGAAATCGTGCGCCAGACACGACGCTCGAAGAAGATGAAGGAAGAGAGAGTGAGACAAAAATAGGAAGGGAGAGTGAGACAAAATAGGAGAGGCGGGACAGTTGTATATATATATATATATGTATATGTATTGTATATCTATGTATTATATATTTTTGTTTGAACATTTGAGTCACAGGTATGGCTTGGGTTCAGTGGTTTGGCCCAGTGAGTTAAGGATTGAAAGGCTGAGCCCGAGGTTAGGGGTTCGAACCCCACATCGAGTTTGTCTTTGTTTTGTTTTCATTTTGGTTTTGATGAATATATGTCTTGTGTACCTATATCTATATATATATATATTTGTTTGAATCGTTTCTGTCACGCGAGTGGCTTGGGTTCAATGGTTTGGCCCAGTGGGTTAAGGATTCAGAGAGCCTGAGCCTGAAGTCAGGGGTTCGAACCCCACATCGAGTATTTCTTTTGGTTTGTTTTGATTTTATGTATATATATGTCTTGTATAGTATATATATATATTTGTTTGTATATGTTGTCACAAGAGTGACGCGGCTCAGTGGTTAAGGCCTCGGAGGCCGAGCTTGAGGTCAGGGGTTCGAAACCCCGCATTCCATGTCCATCCATTTTATGATTTTTCTTTCTTTTTGCGTGTTTTGCGTGCGTGTGCTGACGTCAGCAAACGGAATATGCCTTCTCAGTAACGGCATCTTCCCACTGACGGTAGCAAACAGAATATTCCCCACCTGTGTATATATCCGTATATGTCTGTGTATAGGTCTGTTATTTGTCTGTGTATATTGCCGTATTCATATGTATTTTGTTCGTACATGGTATATATATACGGTATTTGGTTCGAACATACAATTCATTCTTTCATTTTGTGCATCTATCGCACAATAATCTCACTTCGTGCACCTACCACTCAAATTTCAATTTCAATTCCATCGCACTGTCTTGTGCATCAAATTCAACCGCCCTGCTTTGGGCACCGCCCTGCTTTGGGCATCAAATTCAATCGCCCTGCTTTGGGCACCGCCCTGCTTTGGGCATCAAATTCAACCGCCCTGCTTTGGGCACCGCCCTGCCTTGGGCATCAAATTCAACCGCCCTGCTTTGGGCACCGCCCTGCTTTGGGCATCAAATTCAATCGCCCTGCTTTGGGCACCGCCTGCTTTGGGCATCAAATTCAATCGCCCTGCTTTGGGCACCGCCCTGCTTTTGGGCATCAAATTCAATCGCCCTGCTTTGGGCACGCCTGCTTTGGGCATCAAATTCAATCGCCCTGCTTTGGGCACCGCCCTGCTTTGGGCATCAAATTCAATCGCCCTGCTTTGGGCACCGCCCTGCTTTGGGCATCAATTCAATCGCCCTGCTTTGGGCACCGCACTGCTTTGTGCATCAAATTCAATCGCCCTTTTGGGCACCGCACTACTTTGTGCATCAATTTCCATCGCCCTACTTTGGGCACCGCACTGCTTTGTGCATCAATTTCAATCGCGCTATCTTGCGCATCGCACCATCTTGTACATCTCCCGGGTCTAGGAGACCTTAAATCCTCTAAAGGTGCAATTCTTTGGTGTTTGTCGTGCCCGAAACGACTTCAATCAGTCTGATATAGTCACTTGACTTGTTTGTAATGAGTTCCTAGGAGATCAACTGAGACGGTGGAAACTAGAGTTCAAATGGCGATGCCTAGAACGCAAAAGGTTTGGGATTTCCGAGACTAAAGTCTGGTTTAAATACCCAGGGGTGTATCCCGGCTTGAAATCTGTATGGAGCCCCATAGGTTGAGATAGCTTGTATGCGCCTCAACTCTGGAAACTGAACAACCTAGTCTAGCACCCTGTTGGAGAATAGGGAAAGTTGCAAACATAGTCAACATTACATGACATTGCATTGCATTGCATAAATCCAATCATCAAACTGGCTTCGCGTAGCGTATAAGTCCAATCGTTAAACCGGCTTCGCGTAAGCGTATAAGTCCACTCGTTAAATCGGCTTCGCGTAGCGTATAAGTCCACTCGTTAAATCGGCTTCGCGTAAGCGTATAAGTCCACTCGTTAAATCGGCTTCGTGTAAGCGTATAAGTCCACTCGTTAAATCGGCTTCGCATAAGCGTATAAGTCCACTCGTTAAATCGGCTTCGCGTAAGCGTATAAGTCCACTCGTTAAATCGGCTTCGCGAAGCGTATAAGTCCACTCGTTAAATCGGCTTCGCGTAAGCGTATAAGTCCACTCGTTAAATCGGCTTCGCGGAAGCGTATAAGTCCACTCGTTAAATCGGCTTCGCGTAAGCGTATAAGTCCACTCGTTAAATCGGCTTCGCGAAGCGTATAAGTCCACTCGTTAAATCGGCTTCGCGTAAGCGTATAAGTCCACTCGTTAAATCGGCTTCGCGGAAGCGTATAAGTCCACTCGTTAAATCGGCTTCGCGTAAGCGTATAAGTCCACTCGCTAAATCGGCTTCGCGGAAGCGTATAAGTCCACTCGTTAAATCGGCTTCGCGGAAGCGTATAAGTCCACTCGTTAAATCGGCTTCGCGTAAGCGTATAAGTCCACTCGTTAAATCGGCTTCGCGTAGCGTATAAGTCCACTCGTTAAATCGGCTTCGCGTAGCGTGTAAGTCCACTTGCCACCCCGGCTTCGCGTAAGCGTGTAAGTCCACTTGCCACCCCGGCTTCGCGTAAGCGTATAAGTCCAATCTTCAAAATCGATTAAAAACAGCAGGTGCGCCTGTCTGTTTATACCACCCATTCTCCTCTCGCGTGAGACGCGTTAGGATGTTGATTCACTCGGTTAAAAACAGCAGGTGCACCTGTCTGTTTACACCACCCATTCTCCTCTCGCCTGAGACGCGTTAAGATGTTGATTTCTCTTGGTTGAGGTATTCCCTCTCTTGCATAATCATGAATTTTCAAACAAACCGGCTTCGCGAAGCGTGTAAGTCCAACTTTCAAACTGCATTTTGAGTATGTCACCTGCATTCGGCCCCTGAACTACGCTGGTTTGATTCCTTGCAAAGGGATACGTAGGCAACCTTCGGGTTCAACCACTTGCATTACATCTTGTTTGTTTGTCCAAGTCTTACGGCCTTGTCAAAAGGGTCGTCTTCGGGCTTGGACATTCACTCACGTCATGAAATGACTTCGAGCTCTGTCAAAGAGGGGCAACTGTAGACACCCCATTTTGACCAGCCCTAAGACTTGGGCGCTTTCTTTTGATTACCCGATGATGACAATTAGAATGTGTTTCTCACAAAATTCTCAGTAAGAAAGATGGAATTGAGTTTTAATCCCAACCTTCACCGTTTTTTGGCCAAACTATTTTAGACCTTAAACCCTCTTTTCAAAATATGTTTTTTTTAAAAATGTTTCTATAATGTCCCGAGACTCCCATTCGATTAAAATATTGCACTTTTCAGTAAACCGAGTAAGGACAAAGTGGAAATAAATGGAAGGGAGGTGAAACTTTTTGAAAAATATTTAAAAAAAAAACATCTTCCTATAGGTTTGGAGTTGAAGGAAATAGGAGGGGATGAAAGAAAACTGGTTTAGGAAAAGGATGAGTATCAAATCATTAAGAAGGAAATGAGCAGCCTTTACTAAATTAGGCATATCTCTTTGTACACTTGGAATTTAAATGTGAGGCCACCACCATTGGAAAGTAGACTTCTGGGGCTTCAATTTAGACCCAAGAACCACCTCAGACCAAGTCCAAATAAGGGAGATATGCCCATTTGAAGTTGGGCTTAAGAGCAGATTTTGTTGACCCAGCCCGAGACAGTCCTTACTAAATTAGGCATATCTCTTTGTACACTTAGAATTTAAATGTGAGGCCACCACCATTGGAAAGTAGACTTCTGGGGCTTCAATTTGGACCCAAGAACCGCCTAAAACCAAGTCCATTTGGGGGAGATATGCCCATTTGAAGTTGGACTTAAAAGTAGATTTTGTTGACTCGGCCCAAAACAACAATAGCCCATTTTTTTTTGGTTTTGGTTCGGTTGGGACAACCCATTTACCCATTTTCTGAGCCATTCAAGTGCATCCACTCATCCTCCATTATACCTAATCATCTCCCATTGTCAAAAAGAGGTTTTGTTTGCATTCATAAAGGAGTATCCCATGCAACCACCTTGAAAATTTGCCCTCCTATCACATTCTTGTCTCCCACCCTCTTTTTGACCTTTACTCTCCCTCATTGCCTATATAGAATGATCATATTGTAAGAGAGAGGGGCACCACGAAATTGAAGAGAAAGGAGTGAGAAAAGTGAAAAAAGAGAGAAAAAATGAGTTTTTGAGCCAAAAATATTTCTATCTTCCATATACACCCCATACCTTCCATAGCTACTGAAATTCCTCATTTCCATACACCAAAACCACTCTAAAAATTCTGATATAGCCAAAGATCAATTGCCTTGATCATAAGGAAGAGTGTTTAGTGATTGAAAGTGAGAAAAACTAGAGAGTTAGCCACTTTTCATACCATAAACTCCATAAACTCCTAATTTCGAATTGAGGATTTGAGAACACACTTCACTTGAGGGTGATCAAGAGGAAGTTTGGAAATCAAGAAGTTCAATCTTTCTTTGGAAGGTGAATTTTTGGTCTTTCATTTTTATATTTTATATCTCATATCTATTTTCTTACTTCTTATTTCATAGTGTTTTGTATAATCCAAGTAGTTTGTTTATCTCATATTTATTTTCTTACTTTATATTTCATAGTGTGTTGTTATAATCCTAGTGGTTTGTTTAGCTTATAATTATTTATTTATTTTTATTCGCATGTTTTAATTTCATATTAGTTTTGTTGTAATCTTGCATGTCCTACCTCATATTTATTTTTATTTCTTGTATTAGTCTCAAATTAGTTTTGTTGTAATCTTGCATGTTCTACCTCATATTTATTCTTTTTCTTGTATTAGTCTCACATTAGTTTTGTTGTAATCTTGTATGTTCTATCTTATATTTGTTTTATTGTTTTAGGTTTATATTGTAAGTTTACACTTTTTATTTTATTTTATATTTGTTTTCGTGTTTTTAATCTAACCGGTAGTGGTTAGTTGAGCCACCTACATATTTTTTGTTTGTGCCTTTTCTTGGTTTCGCAACAAGACATGTTTTGCTTGGCCTAGTTGGCCAGCCGGCCTATTTGGCCGGTCGGTTAGCTTCTTCCAGACAAGATGGCGTAATCTCCCAATGTTGACCAATTTCCGGTGGCGGTTCCAAAGAACATGAAGTTTTTATTTTATTTTATTTTATTTTTTTTTGAATTTTGAGTGTATTGTGAGGTTTTTATTTTGTTGTAATATTCCCTTCTCTCTCTCTTATCTGGTTTGTAATAATTTATTCAAAGCGTTGTAATAATTCCCCCACCTCGCTTCTTTCTATCCCGTTCTTTATCGCTTTCCCTAACTGTGTGTATGTATATATCTTGACATACCATGCATATCCCTGCTTTACATCCATGATCCATGCATAAGATTTGGTTAAATTTGCATCTTTATGCTTCAATTGATTATCCCGTTTTGTGCGCTATTTAAGATGATTCACATGCCATATTCTAGAAGCCAAATCTTTAGTGCATCTCATGAGTGAATTGCATTAGGATTTTGTATATAAGATCATGCATATTTTACTAACTTTGTTTTGTAGCTGTTTGAGGGACTCGGTCAATCTGTGAGTTTTTATGCTTTAGCATCCCATTTGTGTGTGATTTTCTTATTATGTTTAGCATCCTACCATGTGGCTACTTGCTTAAGTGATATAACTGTATGAATGCCTGTGGATGAAGGCTTGTTGTTTGAATTGGAATAATTCAATAAATGTACGTTTTAAGCCCACTTTGTCAAGTGGCAAATTCAAACCCTTTTCGAAAAACAAACATGAAATTGAATTGTTCCAATTTGAGCAAACTAGTCTATACTTGTATGCTTCACATAGTAAATTTTAGGATTTACTAAAATAATCAGAACATAAACATATAAGGAAAATAAAAGTCATATCATGGTTTAGTAGAGGCCGATCTTTTGATCGGGTGAGTGGGGGTGCTCATTATTGACCTTCCCCTCTCATACCTAAGGTTCCGAGCCAAGCATCCTTGGTTACGACGAACAGTGGCCTTTGGCACCGAGTCATGGGTTTCCTAATTTCCCAAAATATTAGGTGGCGACTCTGAGTTCTGATGACGCAGTCCATTTTTAACAAAATTGCAATAAAATGGATTTTCAATAAAAGTTGCCAAATCTGGACTTTCATCTACGTTTCACATTGCACTCGTGAAACATTGAGATCAAAGAGATCTCGGGAGTCCGAACTGTTTAACGCGCGCGGGTACCCCTGGGCATGTTACAGATACCAATGCGAAAAAACAAATATAAAACCAAATGAATAGAATTTGGGATGTAAAAACAAAAATGTTTGGACTACTAACGTTTGTGTTGAATAGGAATACCTAAGCGTGGAAAAGCTTTTGGACTAAATAGAATCCTTATGGATTGGCTATTTTATTTAAATGTTTGAAGCATGTTTGCTTGAGATGTAATTGGTTTGTTTACCAATTTGTAGTAGCAAGTTTTATTTGCTTATATTGTTGTAGCAATTGTTTTACATTGCTTGTAAAAGTTTTGGACCCTGGTTTGCTTTAACCTAGTTCATCCCTAAGAAAATTTAATTCTTAATTTGTTTATCACGGACTAGGAGTCAACATGCTCTTAAAAGTTTTGTCAAAAGGTTAACTGGGTTTTAAGTGGGACCGATGTGACCCCTCCAGTCTTCCTGGGAACTTTCTTGACCATGTTCGATTCTAGGTTTTGTGGTGAGACTAATTTTGAATTAACTTTTCATCTAAGGGATTTTCTAAGGGTTAAGTTTAATTTCTGGAAACACAGAAGGGATATTCTGGTGTAATTTTTAGAAATGGCAACTATCACTGATGCTGCTGCTACTGTTAATGTTGGTAGGGATCTGAACCCCGGGCAATTGGGTTGCCAACTGCTACTGCTGTGACCTCTGTGGTCAACCCTGGTGTTACTCCGGCTGTTCCGGGAGGGCCGCTTAGTCACCATGAGTGCCTAGAAAAATTTGCTAGGTTAAACTTTAAGAGATGGCAGCATAAGATGCTGTTTTACTTGACCACTCTAAACCTTGCAAAGGTTCTGAGCGAGGATCCTTCAGCCGTGGCAGAGCATGAACCTGACAGGCAGAAAGTCATGGCGCTTGACACATGGAAGCAGACAGACTATCTCTGCCGGAACTATGTGTTCAACAGCTTGGCAGACTCACTCTATAGTGTGTTTTGTTCCAAGAGCTCAGCAAAAGAATTATGGGAATCTCTGGACAAAAAGTACAGGACTGAGGATGCCGGGGCAAAGAAATTTGTGGTTGGCCGTTTCCTTGATTTTAAAATGGTAGATTCTAAAACTGTGATAAGCCAAGTCCAGGAGTTCCAAGTGATCTTGCATGAATTCATGCTGAGGGGATGCCTTTGAACGAGTCATTCCAAGTTGCTGTGATCATTGAGAAACTTCCCAATGGTTGGAAGAATTTCAAGAATTACTTGAAGCACAAGCGCAAGGAAATGTCTGTTGAAGAGCTGGTTGTCCGACTCCGGATTGAAGAGGATAATAGAAAGAAAGGAGGGAGTACCTCCTCAGTAAAGGCCAATGTCGTTGAGCATGGCAAATCTTCTGGGATAAGGAAGAAGCCCCCTGTGAACAAGAGCTCTAAGCTGGGGCCAAGGGGTGGTGTTGCAAAGAAGTCGGCTTACAAGCCGCAGGAACCTGGTTATCGGTTCTTTGGGAAGTGTTATAACTGTGGTAACGAGGGGCATCGGGCTAGTGACTGCCGCAAGCAGAAGAAGCCATACAAGACCAAACCTCGTGCTCATATGGCAGACTTACAAGAGCACTCCCATGAGGAGGATGATATGCACTTGTCTGCCGTTGTCTCTGAGGTGAATCTGGTGGGTTCAAACCCAAGAGAATGGTGGATTGATACTGGGGCTACACGCCACATCTGCTCCGAGCAGAAATGTTTACAACTTTCGAACCGGTTACAAACGGTGAGAAGTTGTTTATGGGAAACTCTGCTACCTCGATTGTTGAGGGGAAAGGAAAGGTGGTCCTGAAGTTGACGTCAGGAAAGGAGCTGACCTTGAACGAAGTCCTGTATGTTCCGGACATTCGTAAAATCTTGTCTCAGGGTCTCTTCTTAGTAAACATGGTTTTCGCATGGTTTTTGAGTCCGACAAGGTCGTTCTTACCAAAAGCGGAATGTATGTGGGTAAGGGTTATATGTTGGGGGTATGTTTAAACTCAATGTTATGACTGTTATCCCAAAGATGAATAAAGGTGCATCTTCTTCTGTTTACATGCTTGAGTCTTCCAATTTGTGGCATGGTAGACTAGGACATGTGAACTTTGAATCTTTACGTAGATTAATCAAGTTAGATCACATACCATCTTTTAAGATTAATCCGAAACACAAGTGTGAAACTTGTGTTGAAGCGAAGTTGACAAGATCTTCGTTTCATTCTATTGAAAGAAGTTCAGAACCGTTGGATTTAGTGCATAGTGATGTGTGTGACTTAAAATTTATACAATCACGTGGTGGCAATAAGTACTTCATCACTTTTGTTGATGATTGCACTAAGTATTGTTATGTCTATTTGCTCAAAAGCAAAGATGAGGCGATTGACAAGTTTGTTCTTTATAAGAATGAAGTTGAGAATCAAGTAGGCCGCAAGATTAAGGCTCTAAGAAGTGATCGTGGTGGTGAGTATGAATCTCCGTTTATTGAGACTTGTGCTCAATCTGGGATTATCCACCAAACCACGGCGCCTTATTCTCCTCAGTCTAATGGGATTGCTGAGCGGAAGAATAGGACGCTAAAGGAAATGATGAATGCAATGTTGATAAGTTCTGGATTGCCACAGAACTTGTGGGGGGAAGCAATTCTCTCTGCAAATTACATTCTGAATAAAGTACCCCAGAAGAAGGTGGACAAGACGCCGTATGAGTTATGGAAAGGCGTTAAGCCTTCGTATAAATTCTTACGAATGTGGGGGTGTCTTGCAAAAGTGGCGATTCCTACACCCAAACGGGTTAGGATAGGCCCGAAATCTGTGGATTGTATATTCATTGGTTATGCACATAATAGTAGTGCATATCGGTTTCTTGTTCATAAGTCTGAAATTCCAGACATACACAGGAATACCATCATGGAGTCAAGGAATGCATGTTTCTTTGAAGACATTTTTCCTTGCCGAACCCATGCAGGGGTTCCAAGGTCTTTGGAGCAATTTGATGAGCTTGCTAGTGAGGATGATCATGTTGATGATCCAGGTGATGATCAAATTGAGGTTTTAGATGAGCCCAGAAGGAGTAAAAGGGCTAGGACATCCAAATCTTTTGGTCCAGACTTCTTGACTTATATGGTTGAGAACGAACCTCAAACTTTCCACGAAGCTGTGACTTCTCCTGAGAGTCCTTTATGGAAAGAAGCGATCAAAAGTGAGATTGACTCCATCTTACAGAACCACACCTGGGAGTTGGTAGATTTACCTCCAGGTTGTAAGCCTTTAGGCTGCAAATGGATTTTTAAACGAAAGATGAAGGCCGATGGGTCTATTGACAAGTATAAGGCGAGGCTCATTATCAAAGGGTACAGGCAACAAGAAGGCCTAGATTACTTTGATACGTACTCACCTATAACTAGGATAACATCCATTCGCATTGTGATTGCGATAGCAGCTTTGCGCAATCTTGAGATACACCAGATGGATGTAAAGACAGCTTTCTTAAATGGGGATTTGAATGAAGAAATCTACATGGAGCAACCTGAAGGGTTTTCAGCTCCAGGACAAAGCAAGAAAGTCTGTAAACTTGTCAAATCTTTGTATGGTTTGAAGCAAGCGCCTAAACAATGGCATGAGAAGTTTGACAATGTAATGTTGTCAAATGGGTTTCGAATCAACGAATGTGACAAGTGTATTTATGTCAAAGACACTGACAGAGATTATGTCATTTTGTGTCTATATGTTGATGATATGCTCATTATAAGTAGTAACGATGAAATGATCAAAACTACCAAGAAGTTGTTAAACTCTAAATTTGACATGAAGGATATGGGCATTGCAGATGTTATTCTGGGAATTAAGATTACCAGAATCTCTGGCGGAATTGTACTTTCTCAGTCTCATTATGTTGATAAGATACTTGAGAAGTTTAGTGGATTAGATACGAGTGTGTCATTGACACCTGTAGACTTAAGTCTACACTTTACCAAGAATAATAAAGAGAGTGTCTCTCAGTTAGAATATTCTCGGGTAATTGGAAGTTTAATGTATCTGATGAGTTGTACTAGGCCTGATATAGCTTACTCGATTAGCAGGCTTAGTAGATACACAAGTAATCTTGATGCTTCGCATTGGAAGGGCATTGTGCGGGTGTTAAGGTATCTACGCTACACTCGGGATTATGGGCTGCATTATACTCGATATCCAGCGGTGCTTGAAGGATATAGTGACGCGAATTGGATATCAGATATAAAGGACTCAAAGTCCATTAGTGGATATGTGTTCACTCTTGGTGGGGCAGCCGTGTCTTGGAAATCTTCCAAGCAAACGTGTATATCTAGATCAACGATGGAATCAAAGTTTATTGCTTTGGATAAAGCAACGGAAGAAGCAGAATGGCTTTGCTATTTCATTGAAGATATTCCACGTTGGTCTAAACCTGTGCCAGCTATTTGTATTCATCGTGATTGTCAATCTGCAATTGGTGGGGTACAGAGTAATATGTATAATGGAAAGTCTAGACATATCCGTCGTAGACATAATTCCATACGACAACTATCTCGAATGGAGTTGTCTCTTTTAGACTGTAAAGTCTAAGGACAACATTGCGGATTCGCTACCAACAGGGAAGGGTTAAGTCAAGTGTTAGTCGAAACGTCGTCAAAAGGAATGGGGTTAAGGCCTTTGGAAGTTACCGGAATGGAAACCCAACCTAGTTGACTGGAGATCCCAAGATCTAGGTTCAATGGGACAACCTAATTGCGTGTAACGGTGGTATGTCACTGAGGAGGTTAAACCTCCAGCCATTCCTTCTATCAGTGATACCTGCAAGTGTAGAGGATAAGCTGAGCTTTTTAATGACTCTTATGTGTTAAGCTGTTGAGCTAAGTATTGCAGGATACTTTAGTAGAGTCACCTATGTGAGTTTGAAGTGGGGCCGCTTCTAGAAGAATTGGGCAGGCCAAGATTCTTTGAAACCACTCACTGAACCAGGCTAGTGTCCAGGGCCACACAGGGCACACCAGTGAGAACATAATGGTGGTAGGAGTAATTCCCGTGTGAGATCTATTGCCTCAGTTTACATAAACGGTAGAGAGGTTCAAGATGTCTTATTCACTGATCTGCCAGTAAACTCGATAGGTTTTCACTGGGAGAGGTTCAAAGCCAAAAGCTACCTTCTCGATGTCGGGGTTAGTCCGTTGTACTCTCTCTCAGAGTCTTTATTGTTGAACGATGTCCGTTTGTTGAGTCATTTGGTCAATTTTTATTCATGTGGGGGATTGTTGGAAAAAATGATTTTTGGGGACTTTAATTTAATATTAAAGTGTGGTGACTTTAATTAAATATTAAAGTGGGTCCTAACCATTTTTTGTGTTGGGTCCAAGTGAGCCAAAAACCATTGGGTTTTGAATAAGAAATTGCCAAGAAATTGCTTCATGATGTTAGATTCATGAATAGGATTTTAAAGAGTATTTAAATCTTTTTTTTTGGCTAAAGGGTGTGAATCCTTTGGGCATCCATACTTTTCATTTTGTGAAAAAGGGCTATGGATGCTTGGTGTTTTAATGACTAGCCTTAAAGGCTGGAGGCTCTTCCTCTCTCCCCTATACATGTATAAATTGAGACCCTCCTGTCAAGTTTCAATATAGAAATTTTTACTTCCATTTTACAAGTCAGTTTGCTAGATAGTTCCTATTGTGAGAGAGTGCTGCCATTGTTTTGTTCGCTAAGCTAGACATATAGTGCTTCTGCCGTATCTGGTTTTGACCGTCGTATCCTGGAAGACAGACGCCAGGTTTCCTCAAGCACTCGACCCGTGAGGCGGCGAAATATGTTTTAAGGAAACTGCTTTCGTGCAGGCTTCGGTTTGTCTCTTTACCCTTTATTGTTTTTTGTGTATTACTGTTGAAATTTAGTTGTAATTATCAGCATATGTTCTTGGTATATAATTTGTTTTCTTCATAAATCTATTTATTTAATTTCACAATTTTGAACAACAGATATTGAGTTCTAACAAATTTAATGGGCCATTAACATCACTTCCTTCAGATGCTATGATATTAGATCTTTCGCACAACTTGATTTCAGGACCTATTCATATGAGTGATGATAATAAAAATTTGGGATTTCAAATTCTTACTCTCTCAATTAACCAATTAACCATTTCACTGGTGGCATTCCGGCATCTTTATGCAAGGCAACGAACATAACAATTATTGATTTCTCAAAAAATCAATTATCAGGAAGAATTCCTCGATGCTTAGGACACTTGGATAACTTGGCAGTGCTAGATTTGTCGAATAACAACCTATGTGGTCATATTCCAAGTTCTTTAGGTTCCCTAAGATGTGTTAGGATCCTCTAGAGTGATCCCCCTAGAGTGATCCCCCTAGAGTGAATGAGATAGATCCGACACGTGTCCCACTAATGGAATGAAAGGTTGAGATTAATCCTCACCAAAACGACGTCGTTTTGGTGGGGGAAATTACAAAAAAAGAAAAAAAAAGAAAAAACGTGAACAGAATGAGAAAGAAGCTTCAAACTGTATCATCATCATGGATTTTGATCTATGAGATCTAAATAAATAAAAAAGAAGATTAAATCGATTCGATAATAAGATTGATTCAGATCTGTATCATCATCATCATCATCAAAAGATTGAAGAAAAAATGTGAACAGAATGAGAAAGAGGCTTCAAACTGTATCATTATCATGGATTTTGATCTGTGAAATCTAAATAAATAAAAAAGAAGATTAAATCGATTCAATAATAAAATTGATTTAGATATGTATCATCATCATCATCAAAAGATTGAAGAAAACCCGTGAACAAAATGAGAAAGAGGCTTCAAAAGATTAAATCGATTCGTCGATAATAAGATTGATTCAGATTTGTATCATCATCATCATCATCAAAAGATTGATCCAGATATGTATTTCTATATGCATATATGTATATTTACAGACCCTGCGAAGAAGATTAAATCGATTCGATAATAAAATTGATTTAGATCTTTATCATCATCATCATCATCAAAAGATTGATTCAGATATGTATTTCTATATGCATATATGTATATTTACAGACCCCATAGTGCGAGCACCAAAGATTGATTCAAATCTGTATCATCATCATCATCATCATCAAAATCAAAATGAGCAACAAAATCAGTAGATCCGATCAACGGACATGGAGATCGGCGGAGGAGATCGGTGACAGAAGGTCTTCCATGGTTGATTTGAACAAGGGTTATTCATCATCATCATCATCATCAAGGGCTGATTTGTGAAGCACTAGAGTATAGATCAAGAACAAGAACCACTCACTATTCACTTGAATCAAAAGATTTTTAAAATGAAGTAGAGTCTCAACTCAAAATCAAAGCTCTGTCCCTTCTCTTGCTCTGGTCCCTTCTCTTTCTCTCTCTAACTCTCCCACGAACTAGTGAAAGAGAACCCAGAAAGTTGATTTTTTTTTTTTTCCTAACCAAAACGACATCATTTTGGTTAGTTTTATTTTGAACCATTGGATCACTCACTTCAGGGAATCCCACTCTAGAGGATCCTGATGCCCCTAAGATTTCTCATATCCTTACACTTACATAAGAATAGATTTCATGGGAAACTTCCTTTATCCTTACAAGATTTGACATTTCTTTACGCACTTGATCTAGGTGGAAATGCATTCACTGATATTATCCCTCCTTGGATCGGATATAAACTAACTCATTTGTCATTTCTCAATCTTCAATCGAATAATTTCTATGGTGATATTCCTCTACAACTTTGTCGTCTTCAAAATCTACAATTGTTAAACTTGGCACAAAATAACATAACGGGAAATATCACTCGTTGTTTTTGCAACTTCATTGCCATGGTTGCACTAGATCCTAAGTACATGTTCGATCCAAGAAAGCATAAATCAATTAATAAACATTATCAAGAGAACATGTTGGATTCAATGAAAGGAAGAGAACTGGAATACACCAAGACACTCAAATTTCTCATCTCTATAGACCTTTCGAACAATGGCATTGTTTTTTTTTTTTTTTTGATCGGCAAATGTTAGTTGTTAGTTGTTAGATTAGAACCTATGAGAGAAAATCTCCCCACCCTTGGCAAAGCACCTAAGTGCTTGCACTCTCTTAATTCAACCCCCCAGAAGAGTTAATGGATCTTCTTGGGTTGTTGAACTTTAATTTATCTGGAAATCATCTGAAAGGAGGGATACCTAATAATGTTGGAAATTTGACACAAATAGAATCTCTTGATTTGCCTCGAAACAAACTTTTTGGCCCCATTCCTCCAAGTCTTTCTAGTTTAAGCTACCTAAGTCATTTGAACATGTCATTCAATAATTTATCGGGGCGAATACCAATGGGAAATCAACTTCAAACTCTCGACGATCCTTCCATTTATATAGGCAACAATGGCCTTTGTGGTGTACCACTAAACAGCTGCCTCGATGATAAATCATCTGATGGTGATCACAAACATGCTGATGAGAGTAAAGTTGCAGATGAAACTGATTTTTTGTGGTTCTACACTGGCATTGGACCTGGTTTCTTGGTTGGGTTCTTGGGGGTCTGTGGCACTTTGAATTTCAAGAAGTCTTGGAGGTATGCATACTTCCAGTTCATCGAAAACAACTACAATTGGATATCAATAAACATAGCAATCAAGTTCACTCAGCTAAGGAGGAAGTTCAACAAAGACAAATTTGGAGGATGAATTTATCAACCAATTCGTTCATCTCTCTCTCTCTCTCATCATGTACCTATATTACCTCTGTATCTTGTCATGATTGCGCTATGTGCATCAAATCAACATCTTCATAACCCATGATTTGTCTCGCATGAATCTTTCGAATTGTTTTCAATTCCTTACCGTCATTTAACATAACAATGCTAATCATGTAAATGATTTTTGGAACATCATCACGACTTGAAGAATAACCATTCATATTTTGAAGTGGAGGTAGTGATATTTCCAGATGATCATCAAAACATGTCTTATATTCAAGATCATATAGTAAAGTACAGATTAATTTCCAACAAATTTCTTTACCAAAAGCACCAAAATTCTTTGTCACATGCTTAAAAACATTAAAACAAACGCAGGTTTGTTCTTATATGTATATATATATATATATATATATCAAATAATGCAAATACATTTCTCAAATAGTTTTTCAGAAGTCATTTGTTGCATTATTTTAGAGAAACCATGTCAACATCCACTAATATGCTTGTTATATGCTTTGCTGTCATTAAAGGGTCTTATATTCAGCTGGAGAAAGGACCCTCAAAGGAAGCATCATTGAGATCATGTTATGGATTTTCTTGAGTTGTTGGAAATAAACAAGTTTGAATAATTCTATAGTTCTAGTATATATGTTGATGGGGTTTGATGATTTTGTGCCTTTTGTAAAATATTCTAAAGTAAGTCTTTCCTTAAATAAATGATTTGTGAACTATCGTATTGTCCAGAATATGTTATAGACTGTGTTTTGCATATATATGTATTCTCCTTTTATTGGTGAATTCTATGATTTTTGCCAATTAAGGCCATAGATTCTAGTTTTAATTTTGAGAATTGAGCAAAATGCTCCAACAACGATATACATATAGTTATTGTATCACCAAGAAAAACCTTATCAAAACAGAGAGCTATTATGCAACAGTCAAATTCACATATAAGTTCAACTATTCATGTTTTTCTTCACATTGTAGTAATCTTTACTTGTGTCAAAGCTTTTAATGGTTTAGTAGATGTAGCATAAGCAATTTACAAGTATGTTTCTCAACTTGCAATCCTTGCCAAAGATTTTTTGTGTTTTTTTTATTTTCTATCTGTTTGTGTCTATTGAGTTTTAACCAATTTACAAGTGTTTGTGGTTGGCTTTTTTAATAACTTTTTGTTGATTTTTTTTTTTAAAAAAAATTGAAGTGTTACACTCTTGAATTCTACTCGACTAGGGAAGTTAGAAAAGACCAAAAAATTTGAAAATTTTGAAAAAAAGTCCAAAAGGATTAAAAAAAATCAAAAGCAGTTGACTTTTTTTGCCTAATTTTTTTTTTTTAATTTTTTTTAAAAAAAATAAAAGATTGTCTATGCACGACAAACCTAAAATGTAAACCAAAAAAAAAAAAAAAAAAAGCGCATACTTTAGAAAGAAAAAATCACTAGAAATTAAAAATTTTAAATATATATAACTTTTTTAGGTGACACTAACAAAAGCCAAAGCAATAAAACTGTCATTGTAGCCAAAATATCATAAGTTTCCATATATGCAAATGCAAATGCAGATGATTAGCTCCTAACTACACATTGATTTCAGCAGTCCACACAATGACCCAAAGGGAATCTAAATCAATTATCACAATTTATGTATCAGCCAATCCTACACACCATACCAACAATTAGCATAGAGAAAAGGAAGATGCTATGATGTTCACCCTTAAAATGATGCATATGGTATACTTTTGTGTCATTTTAGTCCCTATATTTTCAAATCGCTCGATTTTAACCCTAAATTTTATATTTCGTCTCTTTTTGTCCCAATTGAAAATGGTAGTTAAGTTTTTTGACCGAAACTGGCCAAGTGCGTGTCACATGCCTTATTTTAAAGGGTAAAATTATAAATTTAATATTTTGTATATTATTCAGCCAACTCGGTGAGTTAACTCACTCAAATAAACACACATGTGGATCTCAATTGTAGAAGAGAAGGGATGGTTTTTGTTTAACAGATGGTTTGACGGAGAAAAAGAATGGGGGTTCGTTCGACAGTGGGGCCCAGTTGGGGTAAGGCCATGAAATTCGACTGGTGTCCGTTGATGAGAAGGTCACGACCAGAGACCACTACTTTTGCTTAGGGGTGTGCGCGGTGCAGTTTAGGAGTAAAATAGAAATCATACGGCGAGTGACGGATTGATAAAAGTATCATTAGAAATTGTCATTTTTCTTATAAAAAACTAGCGGTTCAGTTGGCAAATAATGGCGGTTTTGACTTAATGGTTTGCACGGATTGGTGGTCTATAAAAAAACATAATTAAAATTACAAAACTTGAATGAGAGAGTAAAAAGATCTAATTTATAAATTAACTAAAATGGTCAAAATTAAAATAGATGTTCATTCATCTAATTTAACATTAAACATTAACAAACTAGTGAACTAAAAATTCAACAATCCAAACAAATTATACAAAACAATGAACATAAATAAATAACAAAAAAAAACTATCATCAAAATCATTAAAAAAAATACAACAAAATAATATTGAGCACAGACAATTGGATTCCAAAAAATAAGTAAAATATTGGCCAACAATTGGAGGTTGGGAAGGTGATTATTGTATATTTTTATTAGCTGGGGGAAGACCCAGTCAAGTCAATTTGTGGGCACTTAATTGTCTACCCCTTCTCTTTCTCTCTCTCTCTCTCTCCAAGATTCTGAGCTACCATATTCAAGAAGGATTCGAGAAAAATGTCTGAAACTAGAGACATTGATACAGGTGTCGATGACAAAAAGCGAAAAAGGATAAAGAGCGAGAGCTATGTACCAGCGAAGAGCAGCAGCAGCGGCAGCGACAAGCAACGAGCGGCGGCAACGAGCGAAGAGCAGCAGCGGTGGCGCGGTGGCAGTAAGGCTAATGGCGCGCAGTGGCGCCGATGGGCAAGGTAAAGAGGAGGAGCAACAAGGGAGGCGCATAGCAGTCGATGAATGAAAGAGAGGGATTGGGGTGTGAGTTAGGTGTAATTGAGAATTCTTTGATATATTTAACCCAATGGTTGGAATTGAACCTGGATATTATATATATATATATATATTACCTGGAAGGAAAAATGAAATCAATGGCGGGTTGGGTCGGTTGAACTGGCGAGTTGGCTTTTACGAACCACCACCCGCACGACCCGCCCTCCTTGATCCCTCCACCCGCCCAACCCGCCCGCCAGAAGCAAAAAAAAAAAAAAAAAAATTGTGGTTGGTGCGATTTGGTGCGGCTCGGTACAATTTGACGGTAATTTGCAGATTGTGAGATTTTATCTTTCTCATCATCACCTCCTCATTTCTATTGCATGCTATTTACCATTTTGGTCAATAGAACTGATCCAAGTTTTTCCTCCTTAAAATAAATAAAAACTTAATCAAGTCTTAATAGAATTGCAGATAAAAAAAAAAAAAAAAAGATCTTTATGGAATTGTTTGTAAATTTTTTTAATTATTTGAAAAAAGTCTTTTTGTCAATGGTGTTTGCTAAGATATTATGGAATTGCTTTAATGTGAAATTTAGAAACCATTGATATAATTTGTCCAATAAAAAAAAAAGCCAGTTCCCTTTGTCACTAGTAATCTTAGAAGTTTGAGATAAATATTATGATATGGGGGGGAGGGAATGCAACTAATAGAAGTAATACGTAAATATAACAATAATTAATAATAAAACATACATTTCAATATAAAGATATGACAATTATTATATATATATATGATTAATGAATGGTCAATAATACTATATTTATTTATTTTTTTAATGATATTTAGTTTACCATCTCATGATCATGATTGCATTGGTTAAGTTGGTTCCATCACTAGCGACAATTTCAAGGCAATTGTAACAAATGATATGGTAAAAAATGTGATTATGAAATGAATGACTTTGCCTGGTGGCAAAAAGAATAGACCCTAAGAATGAATTGTAAATCCAAATATATTTCTCAAATCTTAATCGATATATGTGATTTTTTTTTTTTTTTTGATCAGATCGATATATGTGATTTGTAAGCAATTTTTAGAATTGGAGTTTTACTTTATTCTAAAGAGTGGGTCCAATGTAGCTTTCATGATTGCATTGGTTAAGTTGGTTCCATCACTCCATTGTGTAATTATCTTTTTTTGGTCCTTATTAGTCATAGAGATTCGAAAGTGGGAGAGAAATAAGTGGGGGAACTGTTCATATAGGAACCATAAACCATAATTTCCAATTAAAAAATCTTTCCACACAGGCAAAAGTTGAAAACCACCATCTAAGGACACTTTCAACCCCTATGGTTTGAGAAGTGATTATTTTAATTAATTTTTTAATCTTTCATAAAAAATAGAGAGAGTAATATGATAATTTATAATGATTTTTTAACTATATTAGTCGAATGCCAAACAAGGTTTATCAAATTTAAATTTGGATAAAAATCTTGCAAAACACCTCTCCACTCATTGACTCAAATTTATATGAAATTGAGTTTTACCCATTTTTTAACCAAATTAAAGGAGACTTAAATATATACTTGAATTTTTTTCAAGATCATTTTGTAATTTTCAAATTTATCACTCTGCCATTATTGTAGTTTTACTCAAATTTACGTTCAAACCTAAGTTTATCCATTGGAATGTCATATCAAATCAAACTTAGATATTTAATTAAATTTGCAGCAGTGCTAAATCTACACAACTTTTTTTTTTCTCCTCACAATCCCTTAATGAAGTGGCAAAACAAAATGCATGTAAAGAAAATTTTGAAGGAATATTTAAATGTAGATCAACTTTTCAAATTTTGCTTGTCACATCATTTTTTTTGGGGGGGGTGTTTGGGGGAGGGAATTATGTGGATGAATCATTTTTTTTTTAAATTTGAGTAAAAATTTAAGAGCTAAAGATGGCCTAACAAACTTTTTAAAATCTGGCCTGAATTAAGTTGAAATAAGCTTAAATTATTTTACGATAGGCCTAAGTTTATTGGTTTTGTCGTAATGCTTAGTTAGTTGGCTTATTGTTTAGGCAAATTACACTAGTAATCTCTATATTTTATTTCTTGTGTCATTTAGATCCTTACACTTTTAATTGGCTCAATTTTGACCATTCATTTTAAATTTTGTGTCAATTTGATCCAATTGATAATATTGTTAGTGTTTTTTTTAAAAAGATTATCACCAAATTGGTTGAGATTAACTCAAATAAGTTTATAATTTTACCCTTCAAAATATGACACATAACACTTCAGTGCATATTTTCTATAAAAAAAAAAAATTGCTAAGAATTCAAATAAATTGGATCAAATAGAGACAAAGTCATAAATTTAGGGTCAGAATCAAGCCAATTGAAATTACAAGGACTAAAATTTCACAATGACCAAAATACAAGAACAACCATTTTATTTGCCCCATTGTATATTGACTAATACCATTCTAAAGCAAGGCAAATACCTAACCTTATGAAATTGTGAGTGTTGAGCAAGAATTCTAAGGTTGACTTAATAAGACACCTATAAATATATCTCGCTGTATATGATAAAAATATTAGTTGAACCAACAAGGTTGAACTAGTTACTCCAAAAAGAGAGCCTAAAACAGAACATAATGGGAGAGTTCAATACTAAGGTGGTTATGAGGATGAGCAGGGCTGCGTGCCTTTGTGCCCTCCTAGGAATGCTTTTAAGTGTCTATCTTGGCTTATTTTTTAATGTGTGTCCAAGGAATTTGGAGGAAAGAAAACACATATCACTTTAAGAATAAATTTGTGGAGTTCGAATTTATTTCACTTTTCATATTTGTCTAAATATTTGGTATCTACTTTTTGACTCATTTCTATAAAAATTAACCCGTGTTTCATAGAAAACAAAAATAAAAATGAAACACAATAAATAAATAAAAAGTGATAATTCTCATGTCTTCCATCTCATTTTAGTTTTCAATCTATGATTTTTAATCTTCTCCTAATCGACAATTTGAAATCCAATGTACAGATCAATCATACAGCATTGTGGCAGGAGGATTCATGATGGCTTCATCACTTTGACGATCAAAGTTCTCCATTTCTCCATTGCCAAATGTTTACAGTTCAGATACTTGAGGCCACTGCAAGCCTGCGCATTCGACTACATCCAGGCTATTTTGGGTTTCGTTGACTCGATCAGTTTCTTTGATGTACTCTTGATTTTGATTTGTTTAATCTCTTTGTAAAGTTCATTCAAGCCAAAATGCTGTCATCAATCGCTATTGAACTAACACAATTGCAAAAGTCCAACATTTCGGACCACAATTACTTTTATCCAGTCCACTAAAGAAATCTGGACACATACGGAGAGGGTTGCTTCAAATGGAGATAGCATTATTTGAGCCTACTTTGATTCTATGGGTCGCGTCATCTCCAACCTCACTCCATTCTTATTAATAATTGAACCTACGTAACGAAATTACTCACCCTTTGGTATCTCCTGCTTTTCAACCTCAACTTGTCTGTTATTTCCATTTCTACTGTTATTGAAGCAATATTCCAAGTGTACAATTTCAGTATTATTTTAAAAAAAAATTTAACGACTCAAGTGCTTCTATTATATCTAAATTTCTAATTTAGTGTTAATTCCTCTTTTAATTTCATCCACTATGATAATAACATCTGTAAATAGCATAAATCATAAGACATCGTCCAAAATATGTCTAATCAATTCATCTATATAATTAAGACAAATAGGTATGGACTTGAGGCTAACTCTTGGTGTAATCTTCAAGTAGTCAGAAATTCATTTGTTTCTCTTGCAAGTGAATTAATTGTAGTCACAATTCCATTATACATGCCCTTCATCGCATTAATATAACCTCTTCGTCAATAATTTTTTTCTCTAAACCACACCATATTATATCTCTAAGCACACCCATCTTAAGTTTCTTTTTTTTTTTTTTTCTTTTTTTTTTTCCCTAAATCCATAAAAACTATAAGCATATCTCCTTGGATAAAAATTTCAGCTAAATATTTCACTGATTTAATGTGAAACCAAGAATTAAACGGGGAAAATAGAGATCAATTGATAAATTTATAAAATTACCAAAAGACCATATGGCAAAATAGTTCGGGTTAAAAGTGTCTATACGCAAATGTTCACTATCTTATAAAACAGCAACTGTTCTTTGGTAAATCATATGAAAACAAGCTACAACTTAACCGTATGAGAAACAGGATAAGGAATGTAGAATCAATGCAGTTCAACACCATCGAGCCAATTAAGCGCAGGTAATATCTTAACTAGAAACAACTTAAACTCTTGTTCAGCAACAACATTCCCAATAATGTCTAATTGTGTCAACTTCGAGTCTTTAAAAATTGCAAACGCTTCCCAGTAATTTGTCACATTGACACCACTAACTGCAAATTCACCAAAATTCCAATCACTTCCTACTGTGGCCATTTCATTTAAATAATCATTAGACATGCCTTTTAAGCATCAAAATGCACCATGAAACTATCCAGACTTTGACTAGCACCATTTTACAAAATAAAGATGGCCATGCAATAAACTAATGTTGTACAAATGTGTTTATGTATAATACTGTATATATGAAGACATAATACACACATATAGATGGACAGGCAGACAGACAGATAGATACATAGAGAGATACAGAAATACAATGAATTGAAAATCGAAACCACAAAAACAGATTCAAGTGACAATGAAAATTTAAAGAATTAATTGCAGTATACCTTCGACAGATGGACAGATAGATAGATAGACAGATACAGAAAAACAATGAATTGAAAATCGAAACCACAAAAACAGATTCAAGTGACAATGAAAAGTTAAAGAATTAATTGTAGTATACCTTCAATTGAGCTAAGTTGGTTGCGGCTGAGGTCTAACATTTGGACCCACAGTAATTTCTCAATAGACCCAATATGTGACAATGAAAGATTACTGAGTCGTAAACAGATATAATTATTGGTGCCTGATGATGCTGAGTCCCTGTAATGACAGCAATGCCTCAGCAAAGATTCCGGACTGGAGGTCAGCTGCTGAAGCACAAAAATATGAGAATCTGTGTTATAGAAAAATCAGTAATCTATATCAAAGGTTCAAGGCAAATCTTTAACACTAACTGTTACTAATATTATAGAGATCTCTCTGGGTGTGTGTTGAAAAGAACTATCTGAGATTCTTGCACAAGACATTCATAATTCCAATGAACATAACTATATAGTTAGTTAGACTAATCTCAATAAAAATAATAATAAACCCACTATATGAACAGATCAGCCACTAAATAGTTGAACTAAGTTTGGTTTTACTTTGAAATCTAGATGAACTTATTGAAGAAGCATGCCCATCTGTTTACATAAATGATTGTGTAAAACAGCATGTTTGAGTGAAAGCTTAAGCAAGAGCTGAGCCAATTTCTTTCAGTTTAAGGCCCTGTTTGGTAGAACTGTGGGAAAGTACTTATAGCTTATACCTTAACAGCTTATAGCTTATAACTATGAACATAAGCTGATTTCTGACTTATAAATTAAGCTTCTCCTGCCCCACTCAAAGAATAAGTTGATTTATGACTTACAAAAAGCTATAAGCTGTATTGTTAAGCTAAACCAAACACATCAAAATAGCTTAAATTAAGCTGAAAGCTGAAATAAGCTGAAATTAAGCTGTACCAAACATGGCCTAAGTGTGAAAAACTCTTCACTATGTTGAGCAAAGCCCTCAAACCTAATAACATTTAGATTCTTTAATACAAAGGCATTCAGTAGCTATCATCAGATTTCTAATTTGATGCAAGCATGATGAGTGGTGACAACCTCATGTGTCCAGAGTTAGATGAAACGCTTATCAATCTGTCATGTGTAACATAGACCAATTTACATAGTAGTATGTAGGAATGATATGATCCAAGTTGAAGGTGACTTTAGCCTAAGACGATCATGCCTTTGTATAGGGACAATTGAAGAAGACTGTTTCCATGGGACTTTGCCACCTGGGCTTGTTAAGTAGAAAACATATATTTTCATTTTAAGTGTTGTTTTACCAATATATTTTAAGCCTATCTATGACTTTATATAATGAGCTTTGAGGCATAATTTCATATAAGATATCTGTGCTGGCCAATCAAGTAATCAATACGTCAGTAGGATATTAAAACCACCAGGAAATAATATCTGATGGTATTCACAAAATGAGCAGAGACAAACTGGAGAAGCTAGTCTGTTTTGGCCAAACTGAGCTCAAACAATAACAGCACAAATTCAACCGAACTAGAACCAGGCACAAGCACTGCTCCTTACCCGCTAAGTTAAGCACAAACATGCAATACATTTTTTGCTGCTCAACTCTGATCTGCTTGTTCTTACTCCTAAATGCAATGGTTCAAAGCTCTAGCTCTCTTCAAGGAGAACATGAAATATTAAAGAGATATTACTCATACATCCAGCACAACAATAAAAAAATGAACCCAAATGGACTGTGCTTTCCTACACAGTAATATAGAAGAGAGGAGATATTCACCTGCTTTACAACGACTAAGCTGTATTCATCCTTGTAGTATTGAGAATGTGGCGGGTCCAATGTCATAAGATCACTTATAATTCTTTAACTTCTTCAGAATGGACCATCTTGCATGTCTCTGGAGTTTTATCATATGACATCATTGGATCATGTGCAGTCAACAATCTTGCAAGCATAAGCTTTCCAATTTGACTACAATAACCAGCGGGAGAAAATAAGAGGACGTTGGACAAACAATAAACCTGCTTTGACGCTGCAAAGCTACTCATGAATGAATTCCACATAGCAGTTTATCTCTGACAGCAATTCCCGGGACAGAGCTATCTCATTAACTATAGTCTCAGTGCTCCACTTAGAAGCTGTTGACTCATTCACGTCACTATTCCTCAGTTGATCGAAAATTTTAATTTGGGTTGGTTCCCGAAGATGTGTTTCACCAGTATGAAAATTTTCATCTCCCCATGAAATCATCTCTGCATTTTTCATTTCAGCATGTTGTAAACCATGAGGTTGTATTAAAACTGTAAATTCAAAATGAGTAGGATGGCTATGGTGAAATCCACTCAGAAACACAATTCCCTGAGAATGTCCAAGGCTGACCTTTACTGGATGAGTTTGTAAAGAATGGAGATTCTCCTCGTGAAAAGTTAAATGTGTTACCCAAGCTTGGGAACTCCCAGAGTTGTTTGTTGAAAGTGGTGACCAAATTAAATCTTTATTTGTGTTATGTACACATTGCACAGTGTGTGAGTGATTTTCTGATCACACTGCCCTCCTTAGTGATTCAGCTGTAGAACACAGGCAGAATACATGGCACCATGCTGTCCTGCACAGAAAGAAAAGGCTCCGGCAGTGGTTCTTCCACCCGGGGGCACTCCGACGATCAAGTCAGTATATCTCTCAAAGATAATCAAGTATTCAACTCACAAGCTTGAGTATAAAAACATACCTTAGACCCACGGGGGTGCCTCTCTTTTATAGCTAATACAATCCTAGTCCCAATAGGAGCCTAACTCCAATGGACTCAGGATTACTGCTAATCTGGAACTCCCAGTGGGATTAGGATAAACGCTCTAAGAGTTTCATCTTTACTCAAACTGAAGTCTTCTCTCAATCTAGGACTCTTGTCCTTTATCCAATTATCTCGGATTCCGATATCTTCGGAGATAACCTCGGCAACTCCGAGATTATCTCGGCGTAACTACCACGACACGTGGCACCTCGGCCGACACGTCGGCGTCACCATGCCACGTGTTGGTACTCAGAAAATATATCCCCACAACTGCCCCCTAGGTTCTATTACCTCGGCATTCTGAGGTGATGGAACCTATATTGTTCTTCTTTCTAGTACGTTGGCGTCAGAACTCTTCAGCCGAGGTCATTCTCTTAAGGCCGACATCTCTTCTTTCAAGAACAAGAATTCAAATGAACTCTTCCACGCGCATGAGCTGTCATGCATCACTTCTCAACCGTTTCTCCTATGTGTGTGATCCTCATTGGACCGTATCACTGACGCGCCTGAAAATCGTCTTCTCTGCGTGCGCCGCCTGATGTATGCGATGCTCCAGGCGTAATAATTGTTTTTTTGCCGCCGTTTCGAGTTTTTGACAAAAAACCTTTCCTTCGTCTTTTTCCTTCACTTTACATTTCGATTCTCTTGCTTTCTCTCTCTCTAAACTCTCCCAAATCCGCCATTGCTCTAGCTCCAAGCTCTGCAATCGTCTTCATTCTCCCATTCCAGCGAAGTTTTCATCGTTCCGTCGTGTCTACATCCATCGTCTGACCTTGGCGATCCTCATACCGGCTCCATTTTTTCCGGTAAGCCTTTGCCCCTTTTGTCTTCAATTTTGTTAATGTTCTTCATTTCTTTCTGCCTTTACTGTTTTGTTGGAACTTCCAACCTGTGAATCATACATTTTGATGTTTTTCCTCATGATTTTGCTTCTGCCCATGTTTGAATCATACGCACTTCACCACTTCTTGCACTTTTGCCCCTGTTCATGGCCCTTTACTTCTCGCATCTTTTATGCTCTTGATAGGCCACATTCGTTCTTGATTCTGAAAACTTGCTCTTTTCTTGTTTTCTGTGTTTTTCCAGATTCGAGCCTCCAATCTTTGTTTTCATAGGTCTAGGTTTGGGATTTGCATATAGAACCTGCCAATTCTTTAGGAAAAACTGAAACAATTCTTACAGTATTTGCCTAGGTTTTTGCCGAGGTCCTAATAAACCATTTAAGAACATCTCCTTTCTGAAATTGAATACCCTTACGCCGATATCATGGGTATGTGGAGACATAGGGTAGATACACCAACCAAACTTAAATACTTTAGGGAGGAGTTTCCATTCCTGTCGATGTCCATCTGAGACTGGCTGGTGATGACGACTCTATCATGCCCAAAGATGATACCATGCCCGTTCCCATTGTTGCTTTCGTTGAATGTGGACTCCGGCTTCCACTCAATCCCCTTTTCCGTGAAGTTCTCCACTATTACAAGTTGAACCCTATGCAACTCACCATTAACTCCTATCGAGTGATAAACGGTATCATAGCCCTAGCTAGGCAGGAGAACGTTAGGATCACCCTTGCCGACGTTCAATATTGTTATACCATGTGTGCCCTGAATTGAAGAAAAAAGGCTATGTCTATTACCTCAAGCCAAGGTCCACTGAATTCAAAATCGTAGCCGACCTCCCAGACTCCAACAAGGGAGCTGGAGATGACTATGTCATTGCTTCGGGGAATGGGAGTTTGGCCCAGACGAAGATGTTCATCTTTACCCTCTTCTCGAACAGTTAAAGAGGGCAAGGGTAAGAGCCCAGTGTTAACCACTTAGTTGTTTTCTTTCCAAGTCTTCAAACTTTGTCGGTCTCTAATGTCCTGTTCTTTTTTTGCAGACGTTCGCAAGCCACCAAAGGACTTTCGCCAGTCCTACTTTTTAGGCAAGGATCTGAAAAAGCTTTTGGACTTGCCTGTCCACAAAAGGAAAGCACATTTTTTGTTAAATTTTATCCCAACATATAAGTCCATTTTACCCGACGTTCCAAGGAAGAAGAAAAAGAGCCTCTCTCCACCTACAGCCATAACTCAAACTGCCTCTACATCCCGAACAGATCAGGAATCAACATCTGACCCAACCAATCAGCCATCTACCTCAGCTCCATACTTAATACCAATACCCAAACGCAAACCGGTGCAGACTTGTCAAAACTGCTGAGATGGGTCGCCCAAAGCCCGTTGCTCAAGACTTGCTAGCCGATCTCCCAACCGACGTTGATGCTGCTCCGACTCAAATTATGCCCCACCAAAGCCAAAGAGAACCAAGAAGGCCTAGCCAATGACCAAAGCCACTGTGGCTGAGACTGAAGACACCCTGCCTATTGCACAATTGGCAGAGAGTAAGAAGACTGCTTCTACTTCTGCCAAAAGGTCTGCTGAAGCTCAACCTTCTGAGTCCACAAAATCGAAGAAGCCAAGGTCGTCTTCAGCAACTACATCGGAATCCAAAAACCAGATGTTCCTTGGCCCCCAAATTACTTTGGAAGACAGGCCAATAATGGCCAGTGAGAGTGCCGACGACATAAATGTCGGCGTGGCTCTTAGCACTGCACTGCTTCTGCCTGGTGATTTGGAGCGAAAATGCTGGATACAGTGAATATGAGAACTACGCTTTAATGCTCCAACACTCAGTTCAAGTAAGTGTTCCAGCTTGGTACTTGTTCTTTCTTTCTGTTTCATACTTAGAATATTTTCTAACACTTCTGTTTTCTTTCAGGCTCTCCAGCATGCCCATTCCTTTTCAATGCAGTCATTTGAAAATCGAGAAAAGTTGGCCGAGATGAAGAAGGAGTTTATTTCCCTTCAGAAGGCCAACAAAAGTCTTCAACAAAAAATGAAGAAGCTGAAAGATCAAGCTGAGGCTGCTACTCAGGCCAAACAGGTAGCTGAGGAAAAGGCTGAATCTGCTGAAGCTATAAGGAAGGTTGCTGAGGTTGAGAGAGGGAAGCCGAGGCTAAAAAGGCCCAGGCCGAAAAGGAGCTCCAAAGGCCCTGGCTACCAAAGTTGCTGAAATAAAGGATGCTGACGAAAAGGCATACGCACAGGGTATGGCCGACGTTACGGAGGAATACAAACTTCAAGTCAGGCAGGCATGCAACAGGGCTTCTCCCTAGGTTGGATGTCCTTGGCAAAGAAGCTCAATATTTTGATGATTCACCATGCGTAAAGCCGACGCGATTCCCCTTCCATTTCCTCCTCCGCCACCTCCAAGTCAAGCTGAAGAGGAATCTGAGTTGAAGCCGAGGATGAGGATAAGGTGACGATGATGCTCTAGTAAGGAAGCCCAAGGATGCCAATGAGACCAAATCTCCTCCTCAGGATGATCAAGTCCTAGACCTGACTCATGAGGAGGATGAGGAGGTTGCTAAAGATGCTATTCCTGAACAAGCATCAACCGACGTTCCTCCAGCCGAAAAAAAATCTTGATGAAACGCTTTCAGAGATTGACGCCGAGATTGAGGCAGAAAAGGTTGCCGAGAAGGTTCCACCAGAATCTTCTGAAGTCCCAGCCCTTCCAGCTGGTTATTGCTGAAGAATCTTGATTTTTATTTCCTTGTCTTTTATACTTTGTTTTGTTTTTGAACAATGTAAGCTTCCTTTTATGGCCAATGTGCCTTTCTTTGTTTCTTCAGAACAATGTACTTCTGCTAGGCCATGTCTTCTTGTATATAACTGTAACTGTTTTCCTCTGAATGCTTTAATTTCCCTTGATTGCTTCTGCGTGATTCTATACTTAGAATATTTTGTATGCCTTTCATTCTTTTCCTCTTTGTGCAATCTTCTCAGGGTTACATACCTTGGGTTATAAACTTTACTTCGGCAAGTACTGACCTGCAAACTTTCATAGATTTCAACAAGTGTTTAAACAGTGATCTCAGTCTAACCCACTTGTAAATTGTTTACAAATTTCAACAAGGATTAACATATTCAGTGAACTTTTCTCAGTTATAACAAGTGCTAAATAACGATCTATTTGTAAATTGCTACAAATTTAACAAGTGTTAAACAAATACCTAATTTACTCAACTTGTAAATTGCTACAAATTTCAACAAGTGTTTAAACAAAATACTTAGCTTTTACTTCAACCTGTAAATTGCTGCAAATTTCAACAATGATCATATGTCGGCTTAACATTCTTGTAAATTGCTACAAATTTCAACAAGTGTTAAGCATCTTTGTTTAACCAACCTGTAAGCTACAATTTCAAGAATAATCTCGGCTTACTTCGACTTGTAAATTGCTACAAATTTCAACAAGTGAAAGAAACAGTAATCTCGGCTTAACTTCAACTTGTAAATTGCTACAAATTTCAACAAGTGAAGATAAGGAAATCTCAGCTTAACTTCAACTTGTAAATTGCTACAAATTTCAACAAGTGAAGATAAGGATCTCAGCTTAACTTCAACTTGTAAATTGCTACAAATTTCAACAAGTGAAGATAAGGAAAATCTCGGCTTAACTTCAACTTGTAAATTGCTACAAATTTCAACAAGTGAAGATAAGGAACTCAGCTTAACTTCAACTTGTAAATTGCTACAAATTTCAACAAGTGAAGATAAGGAAAATCTCAGCTTAACTTCAACTTGTAAATTGCTACAAATTTCAACAAGTGAAGATAAGGAATCTCAGCTTAACTTCAACTTGTAAATTGCTACAAATTTCAACAAGTGAAGATAAGGAAAATCTCGGCTTAACTTCAACTTGTAAATTGCTACAAATTTCAACAAGTGTTAAGCGTCTTTTCTCTTCTCTGCCCCCAATGTGAACCTGAGTTCCACTTGGGTTCTCATTATTTGTCTCAAAACAAATTATGTATCTTTACAATCATATGTGTTTGAAGAATTCTGAAATATTTTATTGATGACATCGGCCAAAAATAATGAACATCTAATGATAGAAAAATTTCAAATTACAAGTGTTCCAGGTCTGGCAATGCTTTGCCCTCATTATCTTCAAGCCGTAAGCTCCATTGCCTAATACCGAAGTAATTCTGTAGGGTCCTTCCCAGTTTGGGCCAAGCTTGCCCTCTCTGGGATCCTTCTTGTTGCCGACGACTTTTCTCAAGACTAGGTCGCCGACTTGAAAATCTCTTGGATTGACCTTCTTGTTGTAAGCTCTGGCAAGCTGTTGCTGGTATACTGCGAGCTGAATTGCAGCTTTCTCTCTTCGTTCTTCCAAAAGATCCAGATCTCGGGCTAAGAGTATATCATTAGTCCCATTCTCAACTCCCTGGGTTCGGATCCCTGGGATGCCGACTTCCAGTGGAATGACTGCTTCTGTGCCATAAGCCATGGCAAAGGGGGATTCCCCTGTTGATCTTCTCGGCGTAGTCCGATATGCCCAAAGTACGTTGGGCAATTCGTCTACCCACTTTCCTTTTGCTGCCTGCAGCCTCTTCTTTATTCCATCCAAAATTACTTTGTTGGATGCTTCTGCTTGCCCATTACTTTGGGGAAAACTTGGTGTTGAAAAGTAATTCTTGATCTTGAATTTCGCAAAAGTTCTTGATGAGTTTGCTGTCAAACTGCGTTCCGTTGTCGGCAACTATGGCTCTTGGAATGCCAAATCTGGTGATGATGTTTTCCATATGAAGTTCTTGACGTCCACATCTCGGATTTTGGCAAGAGGTTCTGCCTCTATCCACGTGAAGTAATCTGTTGCTACCAGCAAGTATTTTCTCTGCCCAGTTGCCTGGGGAAGTTGTCCAACAAGATCCATGCCCCACTGGGCAAACGGCCAAGGGCTGGATACTGGATTCAGGTCAGCAGCTGGCTGATGTATCAAAGGTGCAAACCTTTGGCATTGTTCGCACTTCTTCACGTATGCTTCTGCATCTTTTTGCATGTAGGGCCACCAATACCCCTGGGTAATGGCCCTGTGAGCTAGTGATCTGCCCCCAGCGTGGCTTCCACAAATTCCTTCATGAATTTCATATAAAAAATCTTCAACCTGCAAAGGGTGTACGCACCTTAAAAGGGGTCCAGTGAAGGACCTTCTGTAGAGATGTCCGTCCGCAGTCAGACTGAATCTTGCCGACTTCAATCTGACTTTGTGTGCCTCCTTGCAGTCTTCTGGCAGTTTTCCTTCTTTCAGGAATGCAATGATTGCATCCATCCAGCTTGGCCCCATGTCCACACACATTGCTTCTTGCTCTGTGTTCTGTGGTTCTATACTCGGGCCCGACATATAGTCAATCATAATTGTCCTTGATTTTCCAGTCTGCATTGAACTTGCCAGGTTGGCCAACGCGTCGGCGTGGTTATTATCATCTCGGCTTACTTGGAGTAGTCGGCAGTTCTGAAAAAGGCTGCCAATCTGATGACCTCTTTTGCATATGCCGACATCCTTCGTCTCTGGCTGCAAATTCTCCTGTTGACTGGTTAACAATAAGCTGTGAATCACAAAAAACTATTACCTCATCTGCTTCTGCTGCTGCTGAGCTTTAGCCCTGCAATTAATGCTTCGTATTCTGCTTCATTGTTTGAGGCCTTGAACCCCAAACGGATGGACTGTTCTATTATTTCTCCATCTGGAGATATCAGTAGCACTCCTGCCCCGCTCCTTGTCGGTTTGAACTTCCATCGACAAACAGTCTGAAGGAGTCGCCGATGTAGATGCTGCAGGGTCTGAGTTTTTCCTTCCTTTGTCTTTTGCCTTTGGCTGGGATTCTCCTTGCTTGCTGGGACCGTTCATCTTGGCTCAACGGAGCCCGATGTTCGATGGATTCAGGCGAATTCTGCCACGAAGTCGGCCAAAACTTGGCCCTTAATTGCTGTTCTGGGCCTGAACTCCAGGTCATACTGGCCCAAGGCCACTGCCCATCTTGCTATTCTTCCTGTTAAGTCTCCTTGTTGAACAAGGACTTCAGTGGGTGCTCTGTTAGCACCACAATCTTGTGCGCCTGAAAGTAATGGTTCAACTTCTTTGAGGCCATTACTAAGGCCAGCATTAATTTCTCTAGTGGTAGATACCTTGTTTCTGCTTGGCCAAGGTTTTACTTACATAATAAACAGCCTTCTGTTCTCCTTTCTTCTCGGATTAGCACTGCACTTACTGCGTGTTCTGACACGCTAAGTACAAAAACACTCTTCCCCAGGTTCAGGTGTTGAGAGGACTGGAGCCGTGGTCAGATATTTCTTTAGGTCGGCCAAGCGGCCTCACATTCCTCAGTCCATAGGAAGTCGTGGTCTTTTTTACCAGGTTGAAGAAAGGTTTACATTTGTCTGAGCTTCGGCTTATGAACCTGTTTAGGGCTGCGGCCCTTCCAGTAAGCATTTGTACCTGTTTTGCCGATGTTGGGCTCTGTAGTCTAGGATGGCCTTGATCTGATCTGGGCTGGCCTCTACCCTTCTTGTTACCAGGTACCCCAGAACTTACCAGATCCAACTCCAAACGCGCACTTTGATGCGTTGAGTCGGAGCCGATATGTTTTGAGGATTTCAAATACCTCTTTTAGGTCGGCAAGATGACCTTAGGCTCCTTGGTCTTCACGACCATGTCATCGATGTAGACTTCTACTGTTTGGCCAATCAGTGTTGAACATCTTGGTTACCAGCCTTTGGTAAGTTGCTCCTGCGTTTTTCAACCCAAAAGGCATTACTCTGTAACAGTACAGGCCTTTTGGGGTGATGAACGCTGTCTTTCTTCATCTGGGGGGTACATGGCTATCTGGTGGTACCCCCTATAAGCATCCAGGAAGCTCATCCTTCCATGTCCAGATGTGGCATCCACCAGCTGGTCAATTTGGGCAGAGGAAAGCTGTCTTTGGGACAGGCTTTGTTCAGGCTTGTAAAATCTACGCAGACCCTCCATTTACCGTTTTTCTTCTTTACCACCACAGTTTGATAGCCATGTCGGATAATTGACTTCTCTGATGGCCCTGGCTTCCAGAAGTCTGTCTACTTCCTCCACTGCTTCGACGTGCATCAACGTCGGTCTTCTGGCTCGTTGTATTACAGGTTTGGCCGACCTGTCGACGTTCAGTCTGTGACATGTGACCTCGGGGTCAATGCCAGGCATTTCATAAGGTGTCCAGGCGAACACCTCTATGTTTGTTCTCAAAAAAGCTTCCAGTTCTTTTCTTCTTCTTCGGCTAAGCCTGAGCCGAGAAGAAAGAAGCGCTCTTCATCGCCCTCCTGGACGAGGATTTTCTTTAGTGTTTCCTCACTTCTCGGCGGCTCCTTGCCGACATCATCTAGGACCTCCATGTCCTCATCTTCAATCTCTGCCTTCCCTGGTTCTTGTATGTTGCAGGTTGTTTTCATTGCTGCCATGGAGCAATTTTTTGCCTGCAGTTGATCTCCTCTGATTTCTTCAATCCCATGTTCTGTTGGGAATCGTAATAGTTGATGCAACGTTGAGGGAACTGCCCCCATTGCATGCAACCATGGCCTTCCCAAGATGATGTTGTATGGGGAAGGGGGTGTCAATCACAATGAATTCTATCTTGATTTTCTTTGTGCCGCTTGTACTTCCAAGTTTGTTGCACCTAGTGGCCATGTCGGCGTTCCATTGAAGCCGACCATCGGGCCATTGGATCCTTCCATGTCATATGGGTGAAGGCCTAGCTCCTTGTAACATCTAACATACATGATGTCACAAGAGCTGCCTTGGTCTATCAGGATGCGTTTCACTTGGCATTCCCCAACCTGAAGGGATACTACCAAGGCATCATTATGCGGATGCTGGACCATCTCAAGGTCGGCTTTGGTGAAAGCTATCATCGGTCCTTGGCACTTTTCAGACCGAGGTCTTTTTTGTCCGACTTGGTTTACATGCTGTAGATGTCTTACCCTCTGGGTTTCTCCTCTGACTTCGTTCTCGTTGACCCTTGAGTGGATCACATTGACCACCCGTGGTCCCCCTCCTGAGGTTGCTGCGCTGGGAGGTGGGGCCGCTGGTGCTTGAGGCAATCTTGCCTGTTCTTCTCTTGTCCTGGCTTCATCGACAAGGTCCCTCAGATGGCCTTGTCTACTAAGTCCTCCAAGTGTGCTCTTAGGGCTCTGCAACCCTGAGTTGGGTGCCCCTCTTCATTGTGGTAGCACAACGCCTACCCATGTTCCTTCCCATGTATTCTCCTGGGTCTTTGCCGGTGCCCTGAAATAGGGCTGATTTCGGATTTGATCTAGGACTTTGTGATGGGAATCGAATACAGTTGTCACTGCTTGCTTACCCCTTAATTCTGTCTCTGATTTGTTGAATCCGTTGTTACCTCGGCCTCGCTTTGGCGAGCCGTTCCCTTTTTCCTGTTTTACTTCCTTATTCCCCTATGTATCTTCCTCGGCTCTGGCATATTTCTCGATTCTCGCCATGAGCTCTTCCATGCTCTTTGGCAATGTCTTTGCCAAAGATTTCCGCAGTGAACAATCATCTTTCAGGCCGTTCTTAAAAGACACGACCGCCACTTCCTGGTTGCATTTGGGTATTCGATTGAACACCTCGTAGTATGTTTTTGCATAGGCCCTAAGGCCTTCATCCTTGCTGATCTTCAGTGCCATCAGTGCGTCTACCTTAATGGTTGCAGCTTGTTTGTTACGAACCTGGCCACAAACATCTCAGCCAGGCCTTCCAAGTCTTCACGCTTCCCTTTGGCAGTTTGTGGAACCAATCTGATGCAATCTCCCCAAAGGACGAGGGGAACACTTTGCAAGAAAACGGCTCGTTTCCACTGTATAATGCCATTGAATTTAAGAATAAGCCAACGTGGAAGTTAGGTCTGACTTACCATCGTATATTTGAAACCTCGGCATACTGAATCTTTTTGGTGCCTCAAATTTGTCCAGTTCTACCGAGAACGTGTCCTCGGCTTGTCAGGTGAATTAACCTCGGCTTCAGCATTCTATTCCTTTCTCTTGAGGTAGTTTCTCAAGTCTTCTTTACTCCTCCCTGGAGTTCGGCTATCTTTCGACTTCAGTCTTTTTGGCACACTACTCTCGGCCTCGTGGTGGGCCCACTTTGATCTTTCCCCATGGGTTGTGTCAAAGCAAAGTGCCTGCCTTTGAACATGCCGATGTTCTCTGGGCTCTGGGTCCTTCATGTGATATGTCCTCTGGGATTTCTCTTGTCTCGGCTCTTCTCGTCCGATTTCCCTGGAAGGCGGGTGGGAGTGCCTTGCGCTCCTGGTGTGCTGAGGTGCTTCGGGAATTATTTTCCTTCCTCCCTTCTGGGTATTGACTGCTGGAATTGGCGTGTCCTGCAGTGGGTATGGTGGCTGCATGACCTTGTTTTGCATCATAAAGTTGACGACCGATTGCAGGTCTGCCAACTTGTCTGCCAATTCTTTTACTTCCTCATCCCTCCGTAGGCGCCTATCCCTCCATACCTGGAGGTTATCTTCGTTGTAGTATCGGTCCTGATCTGTCTTCTTTGAAGTGTCGCCCTCCTGGCCGATGTTCTTTCCTCCGTGACCCTGGTCACGGGTTTCTTCGTTGTGGTTGTCTCCTTCAATGTCAAGGTCGATAGGTCTGCCACTCCCTGCGGGAGCGTCGTCCCCAACCTTTTCTTGTTGTGCGTTACTGGCCATCTATTCGTCTTCGTTTCCCATAGACGGCGCCAAATTGTGTGAGTGATTTTTTGATCACACTGCCTCCTTAGTGATTCAGCTGTAGAACACAGGCAGAATAGATGGCACCCTGCTGTCATGCACAGAAAGAAAAGGCTCCGACGGTGGTTCTTCCACCCAGGGGCACTCCGACGATCAAGTCAGTATATCTCTCAAAGATAATCAAGTATTCAACTCACAAGCTTGAGTATAAAAACATACCTTAGACCCATGGGGTGCCTCTCTTTTATAGCCAATACAATCCTAGTCCCAATAGGAGCCTAACTCCAATGGACTCAGGATTACTGCTAATCTGGAAACTCCCAGTGGGATTAGGATAAACCCTCTAAGAGTTTCATCTTTACTCAAACTGAAGTCTTCTCTCAATTTAGGACTCTTGTCCTTTATCCGCTTATCTCGGATTCCGATATCTTCGGAGATAACCTCGGCAACTCTGAGATTATCTCGGCGTAACTACCACGACACGTGGCACCTCGGCCGACACGTCGGCATCACCATGCCACGTGTTGGTACTCAGAAAATATATCCCCACACACAGTTATTGTAGATGAGCTCACACCTTCAACTGCTTCATTAAAATAAAGAATGAGTGGAATTATCCCACTATTAAGATGGAAACCTGTGACAGGAGCGGAAGCACAAGTATCCAGGAAACCATCTGCTGATAAATTAAGATTAGAACCATGAGGTGGCCAGGTAGAAACCAACAGAGGATTCTCCACTTTAACTGTTTGCTCAAGAAGCCAAAGATGATAAAACCATCCACTTTGATCATCCGGGTCAGTAAAAAGAGCTTAGTGTACAAGGTCATATTCCTCTGTCAAAACTTTCTCCTTTGAGAAAGATCCTTGAGCCCTTTTCTCCAGTACATGAGACAGAATTACACTGCAGAACATTTATGGTAAGGTAAAGGAGAATAAAAACAAGAAATATGTTTAAGCAAACAGACAGAGACATCACAAGGTAAAACATGCACTCAAAGCAACAGGCATGTTGTGTAGGTTGAAAGAGAAAAACAAAAGGCACAATTGGACAGGAAACTTAATTTTCTAATCCTGCTAGAATAGATAGAATATCAAAAGGTAGCAGGCGTTCCATCATGCAGTTTCCACTATAATATTAATGTGCATAAGAATTGATCATTTGACTCCAAAGCAAAGTTGAAGGTTAATCAAGCTACAATTTTATATAACATCGCATGCCAGACTTACACACATAGAAAGCTGCTTAAACAATATTACAAACAGAAAAATGCCGTTAAAGATTAATCTGAAATAAACACCATTTGTTTCTTTTTTGGAATCTGTTAGGCTAATGACCATTTAAATAGTGAAGTTCTTATCAACTTTTGATATAAGGTGTTAGGTTTTCATTCTTGGCAATCCGTTTGACAAAACTCCTTTCAGTTGTACTTTTATTCGCTCTTTTATTTCAGTGAGATTATGAGAACTTAGATGTGAATCCAACCCAAATTGTCTCTTGCAGAGAAGTTTCAGAAGATAATTCTTTCATGTTTGCCACTTCGCTGACTATGATGGGGATTGAGCTGCCCGGTCAGCTCACGGGGGTCCAGGGGGTAGCGCCCCTTGGTGAGTCCGGGATAGCGCCACGGCAGGGTTGAGGGGTAGCGCCCGCGAAGCAAAATGCAAAAATGCATTCGAAATTGCTTGTTCGCTCGAGTGGACATTCCCCCGCTCGAGTGAAGAATCCTTGGTTCCAACAGTTTGACGTGTCTGCAAATATACTGCGAGGCGTGTTTTTACGCTTGAGCGTACATCCTGGTTTGGAACACACGATATAGAGTCCCCGCTCGAGCGTCCATTCCCACGCTCGAGCGGACCTCGCGATCTCAGCTTTTATAAAACCTCAAGTTGCTCCAAATCTAGGGTTACGCTTCCAGATCTTCTTCTTGGATATTAGGGTTTATATCTGGAGCTATTTTGCTAATTTTCTTTGATATTTGATTGAGTATTCAACTCATGGTTTAAAAAGTATACATCAAATGATTGTTTGTTTATTCTATACAAAACAGAGAGTTGTTCTTCGGTGGATTCTGGAGAATTTGAGCCTGAAGCTTTGGTGGATTCTGGAGTGGCTCATCATCATGATTCGACATCGGCGTTGTGGATTCAACGTTGGGCAAGACAATTCCGAGGTAAAGACGGGGCTGGAAGAGACACATAGGGGTTGGTTCAATTCGGGCGTGGATTTGCTAGGTAATTGAGAGTATATCTATGTAATTCTTTTGTCTTTTTAGTGGATTGTTTTGTGGCTTTTGCCCGTGGTTTTTTTATCACAATTGGAGGCGCTCCAATTTTGGTTTTTCCACGTAAAATCATTGTGCTGATTTGTCTTTGATTGTTTGATTGAGATTTCTATTTACTGATTAAAATTGATACATAATCACAAATCTGTGATGACCGGGTGTCCTATTCGTCCTTTTTCCCTTGTTTAACCTTGGAATTGTCTCGTTAGGGCGTCAGTTTAACTTAGGACTTGTTAATCGTTTGGGTTTAGTGTGTTCTGGAGTTTTTCCGCAAGTTTTGTTCGTGTTTATTTCGGTGCTGAATTTCTCTTGTTCCGGAGAGTGCGAGGTCAGGTCCAAAGTGCCTAGAATAGAACCAGAAAATTTCTGGACTAAAGGACCAGAGCCGCACGTGCAGGTACGGGGCCTTGGACCGCAAGTGCGGAAGAGGGCTGCATGTGCGGGGGGATGAGGCCGTACGTGCGGGGAAGTGGGGTTTTCCAGCCTTGCACACTGCATTATATGTAGGTGCGAGGTGAGGTGCGGATTGGAGGGCTGCACGTGTGGGGATCCATGCCACACGTGCGGGAAGCAGGCTCCGCACGTGCGGGGCAAGTGCCGTACGTGCGGGACAGACCTGAGTCCGAAAACTCTGTTTTTCCTCCTTCTTTTGTGCTGTGTATATCACTTTTGGCACATTTCTCTCTCACTCTAAATATCATTTTGTTCCTCCTCCTCTCTAAAAACTCTCACCAAACACCAAGAACCTTTGATTTCTTACAATCCATTGAGTTTTGATCCATCATTTTTCACAAATCTTGGAGAACAAAGCAAGAACTTCACTTTGTAGGGTGGAGATCGAATTTCTTCAACTTTTGATTCTAGGGTCTCATCAAAGCTCTTCATCAAGCTTGAGGTAGGGACTTCTTTGAGTTATATATATATTTTTTTTGCAAGGTTGATGTTGATTTAAGGGTTTTCTTGAAGTTATTATGTTGGTTTTGATTTTTGGCTCAAGAGGGTAGAGATTTTCAAAAGAGGGTTTCAATATCTCAAATCTTTTTAGTTAAATCCTTGAGGGTTCCACTCTCATTGTGTGAGAGATGATGTTTGATGTGTGTGTTCTTTTAAAATGTGAGGAGATGCCTCATCTTAGTCAAACACCCAAATTTATGGACTTTGTTCTTGAAATGGGTTGGGGTTCAATGAAATTAACCAATTTGTTATTATGCCGCAAAAGAAATAATACATGGCATGGAATGTGTGAAACATGGGGATGGAAATTTATAGTTAAAATTGTAGACAAAGTTATGAGATTGCATTCGTCGATTAAATACGAAATGTGGAAGTATTTAATTGTGATGAAATTAGATGGAAGTATGGGTATTATGTTTGATAATGTTGAAAGGGGAATGGAAAGTTTAATTATGATGAATTATCGTTGAGAGAGTTGACGATGGAGAAACGTTATGTAGTGATGATGACTATTGCATGGCATATTCATTTAATTGATTATTTCAACATTATTATTGAGTTTTACCATATATATCGTATTGGCATTGCTATCATTACGTTAATGCAAGTTGTGAATTGAGATTTGAAAATATTTTTGTTGAGAAAGAAATGTTATGAAATGAAACTATGGAAATGTTTTGGGGGTAAATACGTTGGTAAGTCCGGGTGGGAGGTGTAGATGGAAATGATTGAGTTGGCCTGAGTGTCCGGGGTGAAAGACCGAAAACACGTGCGGAGGAGGTACCACTTCCCTTCCGGTTAGCAACCGGTAAAGTGGGGTTTTTAGTAGTGCTAGTTAAGCCTACTTGCAGACACCAACCTAGGGACTACCTGAGTCATATTTGCCGCCCCATTGAATAAAATTGTAAAATTTGGAATTGTTGAGATTTCAAGCTATTGTTGAACATGGCGACTTTTAAAAAGGCATGAAAATGAAATCTTCTTTTAATTGGCATTTGCATTTAATATTGAAAATCTTGCATAACTGTATATACTTTGTTAAGGATTCTCTACTAGGCTTTATGCTCACCCCTATGGGATTTTCGTACAGGAAAAGATGTGGTGATCCCGCCGAGTTAAGGGTGTGGATATATTTTGTGAAGAGTAAATAACTCTATTTTTGTTGTGATTTATCTTGCTAGCCAAGGGCTATTCATGTATGGGTCCGAGAGACCGTTTTTGTGTAACTGAGCTTAAGCCTTGGAACATGTAAGCTCTTAAGGGCATTTTATTTATTTTTGGGATTTGATGTTCTACATGCTATAGATTCATGTATTTCTATATCATTGAATGTATAATTCGCATGTGGGACTTTTGTACAAATCTTATTGATTAATGATGTAAAGGTTGGAGTTTTGCTATTGTTCTTTGATGGATGTTGGTTGTTGTACCTAATTTGTGTTGGGTTATTTTGGGGCGTTACAAAATCAATATCTAGGGGATTTCTAGATTTTTCATAAAGAATAGAACTAATGAATATTTTTTCCCCTGTTCCACAAGGTGCATGAAAGGAGACAACATTTTGCAACCTTGCATCACAATACAAGATAACTTATACCCAGTCTGTCATGCTTTACCTATTTTGAATGTTTCTATTACATAAACAATAAGTCCCATGTTTTAAAGTGAATATTTTGTCTTTTAACGGGACCAAAGCTAGAACTAATTTCAAAGTTCCAACACATTTTTCCTAAAGCAATTTTTCAAAAATCTAAAGACCCGTTTGTTTTGGGGTGTAAAGTATGGAATGGGATTAGGATGGAGGTGGGGCTATTTAGTGTTGTGTTTGTTTGTAGAGTTGGGGAAGGAATTAGGATGGAGGAGGGGATTAAGATGGAGGTTGGAAGGGGGATTGGGATTGGGATTGGGATTGGGATTGGGATTGGGATGGAGGAGGTGGAGGTGGTATTAGAAAAATAGTGAGGGGATTATAAATTTTTTTATTTTTTACATATTGGGAATTTTTTTTTGAACATTAATGTTTAATTTTTTATATTTTTTTATTTGTTTTATTATCAACTATCATCAAAACAAACACAATTTTACTTAATTCTCTCACTATCAATCCCCTCACTAACAATCCCCTCACTATGAATTTCCTCCATTCTACCTCTGAAAACAAACGAGGCCTAAGGATTATGCAATTAAAGAATTACCAGTGGTAACTTGATAAGATACATCATAAACATTGTGAATAACAAATTATAACTGAACCATGACGCCAGATAAAACAGTATGACTTTGGCACATCTCATTGTAATGCTACAATAACAACATGCAAGAATCAAACAATGGCACAAAAAAGCATTTTTCTCCGCTAGTCCAGTTTAATTATGATGATCCAAATGGCAAAATGACATTGAGATACAAGCATACCTACGATTATGCCAAGAAGAATAGTTACTGAAGTTCTCGTTTATCAAATCAGTAGTGAAGTGTAGTTCCTCTTCATCTGATCTGTTCTTTAATGCTGCCACAAATCTGAAAATAAAGACCAAATTAGACCATCTGAAAATACAGCCCTTCAATATATTAAAGTAAATCAAACCCAAATCTTCACCTCCGGTAATTCCATACACGCAAATTCCTAGAATCTTTCTTCACGAACACCCCCAGAAGCTGCAATTCCCGATCTACAGATGAATGCCCCTTGCTTAGCACCCATAAGACCTATAATTCTTTGCCAATGCACGCTCTGTCTGCATAAAATTCAAAATAAATTGAACCCAAACACAATACACAACATAATTACAGTTGGCCGCTGAAAAAACCAAAGAAAAGAAAGCAACGTAATATTTCAAAATCACATGGTTTAAAATTTTAAATTTCAAAACACTTTGCACTGAACGCAATTTAACCAAATAGCCCTATTTGGCACAGTTGACTTGTGTTCAGCTGCATTTCTTTTTCTTTTCCTACAGTTTTTCAGCAACCAAATAGCATCAAATACATGGACAGAAAAAGAAATAGATATATTTTTTCATATGAGTGGTTCCGACAAACGTACAACTCTCAGTTCTTCACTGTAAATAGATTTAATGGAGTCTGGATCAATCTCTGTATCAGTCTCAGAATGACTGAGAATGTGTTCAACAGCAAATTTTCTGTAATTCCAAGCTGTGAGATACTCAGGATTGGCCTCGAGAAGCTTCGCATTGACCTCTAGGGCATCTTTTGTGTAACTGAACAATTTGCACATACAAACACAAGATTGCTCAAAATTATCAGTGTTTAATAGATCACATCAGTACCGGCTTAAGTGTAAGGCAGGTAAAGCATGTGCTCTAGGACTCAAAATTGTGCAAAGGCCCCAAAATTTTGAGAAAATTCTCAAAGGCCTCCAAATTCCAATGCATCAAAAAACCTATTTATGTTTTTGAAAAAAAAAAAAAAAAACCATCCGACGAATTTTCTTATATTAACATAATTATTATTATGTTTTTTTTTAAGTATAGAAAAAGGACAAATTCTACTTTACTATTTTATGTGTTTTTTGCCTCATTTTATTTAGAAATAAATACATAGTTTCTTGTGGTTTGTAAATTAAAGTGTACCGTTAGACATTCCGTCTAAATTAGCAATAAGTGTAAAACACTTGCCTCACTAATCGTATCATTTTTACACGAATCAGGGAGATGCGAGTAATCATTATTACATGATTATAATACAGTCAATTGTCCTATAAGGACATTAAAGAGGCCTATAAGACCTCAACCATAGTAGGCCTATGCATTAATAGAAAAGCCTTTCCACTCATTTTTTTAAAGCTTCATGAGAGCAATATTCACTTGGGGCAGGTTCGACATGTCTATTACCGGCATTCTGCGCTTAACACATGCTACCCTCGAAAAAGACAGCGGCTCCATACTCTATATTTCCCTTCCTTGACAGAAATCAATGCTTAACACATTTTTCTATTAGTGAAGGGATGGAGGAGGTGAGCAGAGCAGAGCAGAGCAGAGAGGCAGCACTCGGGGGGATGATAGAGTAATGATGATGTTACATCATTACTATATAATGTAAATGTCTTGTAAGGACATCAATGAGTGTTAGGATTCTTATCCTATGAGTTTGGCAATTTTCTCTCTTCACAAAACATATGATCTTGTTAATTATCGGTACATCATCTATATGAGATTTTATGGTCATACGTTTTGATGGCATGCTTGCAAAACATATTCTTGAAATATATTTCTTGGTTTAATAAATGTTGACTAGGTGCATTGTTTTCTTTGTCAAACAAATATTGTTTGTTGATTATCTATCTTGGAATAATCAAAGTATGTTTTTTTGCGTAAGTGTGGCAAAAGCATGGTTTACATGAACAGAAAGTTGAGCTAGAAATGAGGCTACTTGTCTGCTAGATGTTGTCAAAGCATGGCTCATATCATGTTTATATCTTTCTTGGATTGATATTTTTCTAGGATTAATCAACATGTGGGATGCATAGACTTTTTGACAAGTATAGTGAAAAGAGTGATTGGTTGTCTGGCAACAAATGAAGCAAAACGTGTCTCAAAACGTAGAGAGAAGAAGTCTGCAAAAAGTTAGAAATTGCAGCTTGTTTGTCATGATCATCGCACTTGCGATCAAGCTCATGGCGACCGTGAATAGGTCATGACCAAGCCGCGAGGAAATAAGCTCCCAGAAGTTTTTGATCTGTAACCAGCGAAGGAGTCTCACTCCCGCAAACATATGCTCGCATCGGCGAACAACAAGGTCGCTCTCGTGAACATTAGGTCACGCCTGCGATGGTCATTTGTCTATGTCATGACCCAAACCCGCCCCCATGGATTTAGGTCATAACTGGCCAGTAATCAAGAGATTGCCTACGGCCTCTAACCAGATTAGATATATTTTAACAGAGTCAAGGGGCCAAAACGGAAGCAAACTTAAAACTTTTGTCCGTATAGCCGTGTTTACATGGCAAATTATAACATTTCACATATATTCATTAATAACTCACGTCAAAGGAAGTTAACATATAGCTTTACACAACAGGATCATTCAAGTCATAGTCAACCAACCCAAAAGTTTATATACAAAAGTGTTCTAAAGTTTTCGCCAACATAGCAAAAATATAGCAAAAGAATAAAAAGACGAAAACAAGTCTCGTGTGTGAGACGTATGGGCTGACTCTTCAAAACTTTGACTGTTTCACACATACTTCACCGAGACTGGGCTTGTACATCTCTTGGCTCACCTACAGACACATAAATGAGAGTGAGCGAAATCCCATTGAATAATATCAAGTAGAGAAGATACATGAACGAACTTTGAAACAGTTACATCAGACGGCCTTAGGCCCAATTCATGTTTCTATCTAATGTATCAAACGACAAAAGTTCTAGATGCATCAAACGGCCTCGGGCCCAATTCACTGATATCCGACGGCCTTTGGCCCATTCATTCATGTCTAACGGCCTTTGGCCCCATCGTTTATATCTGACGGCGTTTGGCCCAATCATTCATGTCCAACGGCCTTTGGCCCAATCGTCTGTATCCGACGGCCTTTGGTCCAATCATTCATGTTAAACGGCCTTTGGCCCAATCATTCATGTCCGACGGCCTTTGGCCCAATCATTCATGTCAAATGGCCTTTGGCCCATTTCATTCATATCCAACGGCCTTTGGCCCAATCATTCGTATCCAATGGCCTTTGGCCTAATCATTTAGCAAAACAAACATTTGCCCACAATTCAAATTAACAAGCTTATGAGACTTATAAAGGAATAAGCAATAGGACAAATAACATACTTCAAAATATCTCTACTAGATATTACTCATAGTGTTCTCTGCCGGTGGATTTGTTCTCGTGTTCGACCCTACATAATACATAACACATATGGGTCACAAATGATTCAATCCTTCTTAACTTATACATTCCTCTTAGGCCTCTTTCTTATCTTCTTAATCCATTTACAAAGTTCAATGCATGCCTAAGAGTGCTTAGAAATGAAAGAGAACAAAAAAATGAAGCACAAAACATCTTTACAAAATTTCTCTGAAAACAGGGCTTCCTGCTCGAGCGCGGTTTTTGCCGCTCGAGCGGACCCGTTAGGTTTGCAAAAGTACTGGTTGCCTCTTTTTTTTATGCTCGAGCGCGACTTCGGACGCTCGAGCTGAAAGTCAAACTACGTGGCTTGGTGCTCGAGCGTGAATCTCCCCGCTTGAGCAGACATCAAAGTCTGCAAAAGTTCTGGGAACTAACAATTCACGCTCGAGCGGCGCCTTCCCCGCTCGAGCGGACATGCCAAATTCTAGAATTTCTAGAATTGTTCTTGATGTTCAAACTCAACATTCAAAGGCTCAAAACTCTTGTTTTGGACACAAAAACATGGAAACACATCATATAACATGAGAACATAGTTAATATGAGGCCAATTGTTCAAAATTATGGTTAGATTCTCAAATTAACCAACATCTCTCTTGTATGATCAAAACCTATGCATTCAAACTTCATACAAACCCCATATCTACATTAATCATGCATGCATGGAAACTCTTGACTCTAATTCTATTCCAAATGGTGCAAATGGTGTTTATTCTCATGAAACTCAACAAAACCATGCTTGCATGTATGATCCAACTCTCAATCTTTATATTTGACATGCTACATGTTAGATTATGCAAATTCATGGCAATTCATAGCAATTCTATGCATGCATGTGCATATAGACTTCAATCTCATCATAATCAACACAACTCATGTTCTTGGTTACCATTTAATCTTGAATTCACAAAATCACAAGCTCAAACTCATGAATTTACTCACCTAGGAGCTCAAATCTTTCAAATTATGGATAGTTCTTGAGCCGAGCTTTCCAAATCTTGAGTTCCCTTGCAAAATCTTCAAAAATGGCTTATTTCTCTCTCTAAATTCGGTTCACCCTCTCTCTCTAGGGTTTAGAATCTGATTTGGGCTAAAAAAGGTGAGCTTAAGCACACTTAGCTCATATATATATGATTTCTCTAATCACACTTAATTAGAACTAATCAATGATGCTTAATTCGATCAGTTTAAACTAATTAAATCATTCCAAATCAGTTTTCAATTAAATTTCACCATAGGCTCTAAAAATTATGACAATCACAATGGCATAGTCAATTTCAGTTTTTGTGGCCAATAAGGCCTTCAATTTTCAGTTCATAACGGTAAGTTGAACAGATTTTCCTATGGTGAACAGATATAAATTCAAAACCACATATAATCGTATAAATGGCACCCAAAATCATATCAAATACATAATCACAATCATAATTAAGATTAATTAGCATAATACGGAACAGGGTTATCACAGTCTATAAATAGCAAACTTGCTCGGTTGTGTATTTTGAACCCCTGAGTCGGTATTTTGAGCGTGTCTTTTGAAAGTGAGCTATAGTGAGGTTACGTTGTATATTTCTCTCATGTTTGTTCATTCTCATTTGTTTTTTCATGAAATCATCAAGTCTAAATCAAATCACCAAGTAACTTGTGAGTGTTCTTAAGGAGTGAGTGAATCGTGGATTTAACATCTCTTTAATGAAGGCGGATATCCACAGATTGAAGGATATATAGAGATCAGTTACTTGTAGGTCTCGAGCGAGCACGTGTGCCTGGATTGGTCGGTGTAAGAAATCTCTTGTACTACTCTTCTTCATAGTGAATTGGTATTGTGGGCGAGGGCCCGTGGTTTTCTAATCACATGTTGGTGGATTCCAACTGTGGTTTTTCCACATAAAAATCTTGTGTTGTGCTTGCTTCTTGTTCTTTAGTTTATTGTTAAGCTCGGTTGGTTTGAATCTATTAAAGCAATAATCACAAGATCATGGGACTATAATTTTTCAATTGGTATCAGAGCGGGACGCTAGTCCTTTGTTTTTCAACAAAGCTATAGTAGCGTGATCTGATCTTTGTGCTTATTAAGTATGGATTCAAACCAACGGAGAATCAACAATAAATGTCCTCATTTACTAGACAGAACAACTATTCTTATTGGAAAGCTCGTATGAGAGCTTATTTAAAGTCAACCGATGAGAGAGTTGGCAATCTGTCATGAATGGTTGGAGCAAACCTATGATCACTATTGATGATGTTTCTATTCCAAACTTGTTAACAAATGGGATAATAATGATTACTCGAGTTCTAACTTGAATAGCAAGGCTATTAATGTTCTCTTTAGCTTTGTCACATCTAAGGAATTCTGCAGAATTTGCACATGTGAAGTAGCTAAAAATGCTCTGGATATCCTTGAGCCAATACACGAAGGCACAAATTCTGTTAAATGATCAAAACTTCAAAGACTCACCACTAATTTTGAAGCTCTTATAATGAAAGATAATGAGTCTTTTGATGAATTTTATGCCAAACTAAGTGATATTGTCAATTCTAGTTTTACCTTGGGCTACAAAATTCCTAAATCTAAGTTGTTGCAAAAATTTTGAGTTATCTTCCCAATCACTTTCAATCAAAAGTTACAGCAATAAAAGAAGCTCAAAACATTGACACTCTAAAGCTGGAACAGTTGATTGGGAATTTACAAACCTATGAGACAAATCTTCTCTCAAAGAAAAAACATAAAGATGCTTTAGCTTTCAAAAGTTCTCATGAGGATGTAAATAAATCTGATGTCGATGATGAATTTGAATCCGAGATATTGGCATTGTTCACAAAACAATACAAAAAAAATTTGAAAAAGAAAACGTCAAATCTCAATGATTCAACTTCTAAAGAAAAAGGGAATGAGAAACTAAAAAATTTTGTAAAATCTGACAAGTCTAATTCTAGATTCCAAGAAGTTAAATGTTATGAATGTGGTGGTCTTGGTCATATTGCTCTTGAGTGTCCCTCTAAGAAAAACAAGAGGAAAGTGCTCGCTGTTACTTGGAATGATGAAAGCGAGTCAAATAAAAGGAAAGATGAGGCAAACTCATTCATCGCATTTCATGAACCCTGGATGAAAAGGCATTGGTTACTATCAGTGATCTTCCTAGCAAAAACTCTAATGATGAGTCCTCTGATAGTGAAGAAGAAGATTTTGAGGAAATCTACGAGAAGATGTACAAGGAATGTTGCAATCTCACAAAGCAGAATTTTTGTACTCACTTCAAATCTGAAGAAATGTAAGAAAGAAAAATTTATCAAAAAAAAAAAAAAAAGAAAGAAAGAACTCGATGGGGTTCAAGCAAAAATGGGAACCCTCATCATGGACAAAGCCTCCCTGTTTGAGAAACTCAACACTTGTGAGAACGAATGAACCTTTTTTCTTAGTGCCCATGATGAGTTGAAAAAGTGAGTGTGCATTCTTTCAGAAGAAGCAAAGAAGATAGCTGAAATAATAAAGGAACTTGAAGAGAATGTGCAAAAAAGGAGCTCGAACTGATAGGAGCCAATGCTACTCTCAAGCTTGGAACACTAGCTCAAAGAACTTGAAAGCCCTTATGCTCAGCAAATGGGTTTGAAAGCATGTGCTTTAGGAGTCAAAATTGTGCAAAGGCCCCAAAATTTTGGGAAAATTCTCAAAGGCCTCAAAATTTCCAATACGCCAAAAAACTTATTTATGTTTTTAAAAAGAAAAAGAAAAAAAAGACCATCCAACGAATTTTCTTATATTAACATAATTATTATTATGTTTTTTTTAAGTACAAAAAAAAGGACAAATTCTACTTTACTATTTTATGTGTTGTTTGTCTTATCTTATTTAGAAATAAATACATAGTTTCTTGTAGTTTGTAATTAAAGTGCACCGTTAGACATTCCGTCCAAATTAGCAGTAAGTGTAAAACACTTGCCTCATAAGAGTATTTAGCGGGATTTACCTTAATTCTCTAATAGTGAAATAAGGAAGTAAGGCATGCAATCACATGCCTCACTGATCGTATCATTTTTACACTAATCAGGGATATGGGAGTAATCATTATTTACATGATTACAATACAGTCAATTGTCCTGTAAGGACTAGGAATGGCAACGGGGTAGGGCGGGGTCGGGGATGACCCTTCCCGTCCTCGATCCCTGACAGTAACAAAATCCCCGGCGGCACCCCCGATCCCCGGCGAGGAACCCTTCACCTCCCCTGTCCCCGTCCCCTAACGGCGATCAGGTTTCCCCGACCCCGAGAAATCCTCGACAAATCTGTTCAACACACATACAAACACAAGAACAAAAAAATAAAATAATATTTAATATGTATGTATATAGATCTGTTCAACACACACACACAACAGATATAATATTGTTCATCAACAACAACAGATAAATATAGATAACAACTTGGAAAAAAAAAATTGTTCATCAATCAATAACAAATATATATATAGAGAGGGGGGGCTTCACGATCTGTCCGTTGATAAAGACATTGATCGGACCACGATCTGTTCATGGTCCGTTGATCAAGACATCGATCGGTGGCTTCACGGTCCTGGTCATGGTCGTGGCTTCAGATAGGTGGCAACAGAGAGATCGGTGGTAGTGGTGGTGGCTTCAGATCGGTGGTGACGGAGGAGCGGCAACCGTCGTTCGTTATGTGAGAGAGAGAGGGGAGGCAAAACCCTAAAGTTCTTGGCAACGGCGGAGAGAGAGAGAGAGAGAGAGAGAGAGAGAGAGCAGTGAGGGAGGATAATCGGCAGTGAGGTACAAGCAACGGTGAGGAAGGATCGGCGGTGACGGAGGAGCGGCAGTCGTCGTTCATTGTGTGAGAGAGAGAGAGAGGAGGAGGCGAAACCCTAAGCTCATAGCAACAGTGGAGAGAGAGAGAGAGAGAGAGAAGAGAGAGCAGCGTGTTTTGTGTTTTGTGTGTAAGAGCAGAGTGTTTTAACTAAACCCTATACGCACACATATATGTAAGGAGGGGCAAAATAGTAATTTCACATCGGGATTTATACGGGGCAGGGATTGGGTCTGGGTCGGGGTCGGGCCGGGTCCGGGATTGAAACGTGTATCCCCGTCCCTGGCCCGAACATCACCGGGGATACATTTTTTAATACCATCCCTGGCCCGTCGGGGGTATTTTTCGGGGAATAACCGCTCAATTCGGGGTCGGGGGGTCGAGTCCCTGTTGGGCCGGGTTCCGATTGCCATCTCTAGTAAGGACATTAAAGAGGCCTATAGGATCTCAACCGTGGTGGGCCTATACATTAAGAGAAAAGCCCTCACATTCCTTTTTTAAAGCTTTATGAGAGCAATATTCACTTGGGGAAGGTTCAACCTGTCTATTACCGGTATTCTATGCTTAACACATGCTACACTCGAAAGTGACAGTGGTTCCATACTCCTTATTTCCCTTTCCTGATAGAAATCAAATGCTTACCACATTTTTCTGTCAGTGAAGGGATGGAGGAGGTGAGCAGAGTAGAGAGGCAACCCTCGAGGGGAGGGTAGAGTAATGATGATGTTACATCATTACTATATAATGTAAATGTCCTGTAAGGATATTAAAGAGGCCTATAACAATAGTTATAGGTTACTAGATAGTGCATTTTAGTCCACATATAAATATTGTACTTAGTTTTGGAATAAAGAATATACATTATGATCGAAATAGAGCTTAGTTTCTCTTTCTACCCCTTAGGGGGGTTTTACCCCTAATTAGGGCATTTGTCTTCTCTCTCTCAATGTGATCTTCATTTGCATTTGGATTTCATTATTTGGTATCAGACCTATAGATCTTGTACTTAATTGTTCCTAATTGTACATACAGTTCGTCAATTAGAAATGAGGAACATACCTGGTTTTGGATCTAAACCCTAATTCTTGGGTGTGAACCCTAGATCGTCCCACCAGAAGTTGCCATCATAAGTCTGATCGAGTTGATCCGAAGCCATAGATTTGACTTCACAATCAAAGACTAACCTGGATTTGGTAGTCGCGATCCGAAGCTATCTTGATCTTGTTTCTTGTATTGCAAACTGGTTTTTCTCTTTGAAATCAAAATTGAGTTCACGAACTGATTAGATTTATTCATTCGCATTTGGTTCGCAGCACCCGAAAATCTCAGATTTCAGGTTTATCTTTGGTCCTCTCTGGGTCGAAACACCTTGAAAATCTCAAATTTTGTCAAAGTGAACCAAGAAGCTGCGAAATCAACTTCCATTTCCTGTATCGCGAACACAAATTGTGTAACAATCTGTTCTAGGAGACCGTTCGAGCGGTCAATCTGTCACTCAAGCAGTCCAGTATTTTTCTTGTTGCGGGCATGACCGCTCGAACGGTATTTGTGGTCGCTCGAGCGTAGAAATAAGGCTCCTAGTATTTTCACTGTAACTCCGCAAAACTTCTGAGTGCTTGTGTTTACCGTATGAGCGGTGTAAAGTTAGCTCAAGCGGTTTCTTTGTTTTTTAGCCCTTTGCTCGAATGGTGGAAAGTTCGCTCGAGTGACCTGTTCAGAACAACAGTTTTAAAACTCGATTTAAACACTTTTTGGGCTCACTTTTTCACACATTTCTCTCTCTGACACCTATTTCCGAAAACCCTAGCATCAAAGCATTATATTTCACCCATTTTTAGCAAGAATCCATCATTCTCCTTTTATCAAAGTTGTTAATCTCGCCATAAGCTACACATTGAACCGATTGGATCATGTTATTTCGTAAGCTCACTCCTTGGGTCTTCGTCTCTTCTCTTATAACCTTTGAGGTAGGAATATTTTTAGCCATGTATATCTATGCTTTAGTTTGAATATGTGTTAATCGCATGATATGAAGTTGTGATTTGGAATGGGTGATATATATATACTAATGTTGATAACAAGTTTTGTCCTAAGATTTGTGGGAGATTTGGTTATTTCTTAGTTAAAAATAATGTATACATCAATAATTTTGGAAAACTAAGGAATGGAAAGAAAAACCCTAAATTTCTTGTGAAACCCTAATTGTTGTTCATGGGTCTTGGTAGGTAATAAGAGAGGAATTAATGGGTAAATTGGATATGTGTTGAGATCCCTTACATTAAGATGAAATTTGAGTTTTTGGATTGTTGCTTGTTGTGTGAGATGGTTTTACCTGCGTGGGGCATTGAGGTGCCCACTTGCCCGGTCGTGTGAGGACGAAAAATATGGGAATGTTGAGGTGTCCACGTGCCTGATTGTGCGAGGATGATAAATGTGGAATATTTGAGGTGCCTACTGGCCATCCGTGTAAGGACCGAGAAATGTGGAGTTAAATGGAATGATGTGTATTAGGTTATGAGGTTGGAAATTAATGTCCATAAGTAAAGAAACATGGTTATGCATAATTTAAATCAAATTTTTATATACGTGGTTAAATATATTCTTTACTGGGCAATTGCTTATTCCTATCTAACAAATTTCAAGACTTGGTGAACCGTAACTACCCCAACGAAAAAGAAGCTGACTAACTCTTTTGTTTAAAATTCAATGATATTTTGTATTTGTAATGTAATTGTTGAACTTTTATATAGTTTTGAGATCAAGGGCCCCTTTTGTTCATTGAAGGCCACGTATTTAATATTGTAAGCCGTGGAGCATTTGTTTAACTTTCTCTATCTTCTTGAACTACGAAAGCTTGAATATGTATTTTTTAACCTTGGAATTATAGTTCAATGAGAGAGAAAATTTGGGATTTATTGTGAATTTGAGTTGAATATTATATATACATCTCGGCTGTGTTGGATAATTTATAGTTTCAGATTTGGGGGCATTACAAATTGGTATCAGAACTAACCGAGTTTGAATACCTGGAGCTCATGGTACGTGGCTCTTGCCATAATGGGTTTATCATGTTAGGATGGGACATTTTGCCTTACATGTTTGGATGTTTACGTGCTTATGTGACTATTTGAGTATGGGGTCAGGTTTCTAGGATATAATTGGTGTCCATTACAACTATTGAAGTCTCTTTGGAAAGGCACCTGATCAATGCCTCTTCCACTTGGATATCTTTGAGTGTCATGGAATGAGTTGATATCTTAGGAGGATGACTCGTATGTGCTCTAATTGTTTGTGTGCCCATATGTTTGGAGTGAAATCAAGACTTAATTGGGAGTAATGTGTGAGGTGGTGTGTTAGTATGTGAACTATGAATTAATCATATTTTACATCTACTCTTATATAGGATGCCTAGACGTGGTAAAGACTGTGGTAGACCTTGCCGAGGCAGTCAGGACATTCCAGCCCAACAGGAAATCCCTCATCTGGAAGAATGAGTAGGTCAAAATAATATGGCCACTCCATCGGCCCAAGACGCTATGGGGGCATTAGCTTGAGAGATGGTCGGGGCTCTTAGAGAGTGCATGGATATTCTTAGAGCCAAACAAGCAAGAGTCTAGGACTTCATTTTTAAAGAAGGAGTTTTTCCTCTTCATTTTTAAAGAAGGAGTTTTTCCTCTCTAACCCCGCCAAATTTTACGGCGGCGCTGAAACATTGAAGGCCGACGAATGGCTAGATCAAATCACCAAGTCTTTCGAGATTTTAGACATCTATGAGGGTGAACTTCGGGAAGCGCTTGCCACCTACCAATTGAAGGGAAACACAAGCCAATGGTGGAAGTACGCCAAGGGCCAAATTGAGCACATTTGGGAGGCATTTTCACATGCCTTCCAGGAGAAATACCTTTCTTCTACTGCGAAGTAGCATCTAAGGAGGGAATTTGAGGAGCTTGAACAATTTGAATCTACCGTAGAAGAGTTTGAGGCTACCTTTACTAGTCTATCTCGTTTTGCACCTAACCTAGTAGTAACGAAGGAGTGTCAGTGCCTAAAGTTTGAGAAAAGATTGAGGCTAGGGATCTTGATGAAAGTGATAGGAAATATGATTGGTGACTATGATAGGTTAGTAGAGTCTGCCGTACATGTGAAGTAATGTTGGAGGCTGAAGAAAAGAGGCGACGACATAAGAGGCAAGGGTTTTCAAAGTCTCGTGGGGATACTAGATCATCCAAAAAGTCAAGGGGTTCGTCGTCTTTTCAATCACCACCTCTACAAGTCGTGTCATCGATTCCTAGACCAGGGAAGAGTACAGATAGTACGAGAAAAAGTGGAGTTACTTGTTATCGGTGTGGTGAGCAAGGCCATAAGTCCGTTGCATGTCCCCAAAGGGGTAGTCAACAACACCAAACTTCGGCTCGTTCTTAGAGCCAGACACCGGGTGGAGGCCAATCACCCATCTACTATTAGTGTGGCCAGTCTGGTCATACAAAGGGGCCTTGTCCATAGATAGCCAGGACGACTAGTGCTTTAGGGTTTCGACCAATGGGAGGTTTTCAATCAGGTCAGAGTCAGAGGCAAACTCATCAGCCAGTTCAATCTGGACAGGCATCGAGGGCGGTACAGGGGGCCACTTCCGCACAGTCAGTACAACCGGTCTATATTCAAAGGGGAGATCGAAGCAAGTTGGGACCAGATGGGCGAGTTTATGCCATTACCCCATCCGAGCAGTCATCTAGGTCGTTGGTAGTGAGAGGTGCATATCTTATTTTCAATACTTGGGCCAATGTGTTGATAAACACTAGAGCATCACACTCATTCATAGCATCTGCATTCGCATCCATTTTGGGGTTAGAAAGTGAACAACTAGAATCTCCGCTCATGATAGAGTCACCAGTTGGGGGTAAAGTTGTCTTGAATCAAGGATGTTGCGGGTGTGTGATTGAAGTCGCTGATCGCCGACTCCCTTTCAGTTTTGTGTTATTAGATATGTTGGGTTTTGATGTCATCTTTGGCATGGATTGGTTGTCCTCCTACCGTGCCGTTATAAACTGTTACCATATGAGAGTCACTGTGTGCACACCAAGTGGTGATTGTTTCTCTTTTCTGGGGGATAAAACCGATAGATTGTTACCGTCATTGTATGTCCCACATGGTCGAGTGAACTTAGCTCTCTTCTTGCAACCTTATTTGATGATGAAAATAATAGGATTCGAGGTGTATTTCCCAGAGTGGTTTGTGAATATTCTGATGTCTTTTCTAAGGACCTTATCGAATTACCACCTCATCGTGAGGTCGAGTTATCTATAGACTTAGTGTCTGGCACAACACCCATCTCTATGTCACCCTATAGATTTGTGCCAGTAGAATTGCTCGTTTTGAAGGAGTAGTTATAAGAGTTATTAGACAAGGGCTTTATACACCCCAGTACTTCTCCATGGGGAGTACCAGCTCTCTTTGCTAAGAAGAATGATGGTTCATTGCAGTTATGCATTGATTACCGCAAGTTGAATAGGGTTACTGTTAAGAAGAAATATCCGTTGCCTAGAATAGATGATCTTTTCGACCAACTTAAAGGTTCCCGATGTTTTTCAAAGATAGACCTAAGGTTGGGTTATCATCAGTTGCCGGTGAAGGAGGAAGATGTTCTGAAAACGGCCTTTCGTACTCTATATGGCCACTATGAATTTCTTGTAATGCCTTTTGGCTTGACCAATGCCCCTACCACTTTCATGGACTTAATGAATCGAGTCTTCAAAGTATATCTCAATAAATCTGAAGTGGTTTTCGTGGATGACATCCTTATTTATTCACCTTCCGAGGAGGAGCATTAGGGACACCTTCGTATTGTTTTACAGTTGCTTAGGGAACATTGGTTATATGCTAAGTATGAGAAATGTTAATTTTGGCTTTTCGAGGTGAAGTTCTTGGGTCATGTAATTTCTGGGAATGGGGTCATAGTATGCAAAATTGGGAGCGACCAAAGAACGCCTTTGAGATTCGTAGCTTGTTAGGTCTAGCTGGTTATTATAGGCAGTTTGTGAAAGACTTTTCTACCCTAACTTCTTCGCTGACTAGACTAACTAGAAAAGGTGTCAAGTTTGTTTGGAGTGAGTCATGTGAGAAATCCTTCCTAGAGTTGAAGTCTAGGCAAACTACTACACTTATTTTGATTATTCCGAGGAGAGGGTTGGGTTACACCGTTTACTGCGATGCTTCTAGGGAAGGTTTTGGATGTGTCCTGATATAAGAGGGTAAGGTTGTGGTGTATGGTTCATGTCAGTTGAAGACTCAAGATAGAAACTACCCAACCCATGACCTAGAGTTAGAAGCGGTTATCTTTGCCTTAAAACCGTGGAGGCACTATCTGTACAAAGAAGTTTGATGTATTCTCGGACCATAAATGCCTTAAGTATCTATTCTCTCAAAAAGTTTTGAACCTACGTCAGAGGAGGTGGATGGAATTTATGGAAGATTACGACTTTAAATTGCATTATCATCTGGGAAAGATCAATGTGGTGGCAGATGCCTTGAGTAGAAAATCCATGAGTACCATTGATAGTCTTGCTATTATAAAGTGGGAAATGTTGGGTGATCTAGGTGAATTTGACTTGCATTTTGGCGAGTCTCCTAAGCATGCCAATTTGTTTACAGTTCTCGCACAATCAACACTCATCACACGGGTTATAGATGCTCAGCAAGGTGATCCGGAAGTGGAGGTAATCCGAGGGAAGATCTCCCAAAGGAAGGAAAAGAAGGGGTTGAGGGTACATTCTAATTCAAGTGTTCCATTTTTAGAACGTCTTTTTGTACCAGAATCCTGTAGAGACAAAGTTCTTCGGGAATTCCATCATTTACGCCTTGCGGCGCATTCGAGAGGTACAAAAATGTACTATGATCTTAGCTGTCAATTTTAGTGGAGGGGTATGAAACGAGATGTAGCATTGTTTGTGTCTAAGTGTCTGACTTGCCAACAACCCTTACCTATAGTAGAGTGGAAGTGGGAGCACATCACTATGGACTTTGTTTCGGGCCATTCTAGAACATAGAGGGGTAACGATACAGTTTGGGTGGTAGTGGATTGACTAAGTTGGCTCATTTCCATACTATATATGTAGGGGGATTCAGTCCATTTCTTAGCTGAGCTTTATATTTGAGAGATTGTCTAGCTTTACGGGGTTTCAGCAAGCATTGTCTTAGATAGGAACCCTAGTGCACGATTGTGGCAGAGTTTGCAGAGTGTTATGAGTACCCAATTGACCTTTAGTACCGCTTATCACCCTCAAACTGATAGTTTGAATGTCACGGCCCAACCCTAGTGCTTAGGGTTGGATGTCGCAACTAGTTGATTTCTAAAGTTACCAAGGATTAATTCTAGATTAAACAAATTAAATAATGCAGCATGATAAAATAAAAGGTACACATAAATATTTAAAGCATACTTTGGAACTTTAATTTATTTAACATGAGTCAGACAATAATTACAAATAACATTAAAAAAAAAAACAGTGTTTATCTCAAGTATGGGTCCTGATTAATGGGATAAAACAATTCCTCCTTAAGTTTCTTCACCTGAAAGGGTTTAACAGTTATAAGCACATGGCAGAGTGAGAAATATTATATTAAGAGCATAAGGTATACAAATCACCATGGGTAATTATTTAGGCTAAACAATGAATAGTTTGGTTCAAATAAATAAATCATTTTAACTAATGGAAACATAATACAGAAATCATATAAGTAAAATAATTATAACCACGGTACTGAACAGAACAGAAGGTCAATGGATCCATGATAGACACAGGGTCATAAAGTGACTAATTAGAAAGCCAATGATTATTTAAGTCCCCCAGGACATGGGACTTCCATGGTGATACTTATAAAATAATTGCTCAAAAATATATTGAATAAACAGTTATATCCATGGGTTTTCATTTTTAAGCAAATTGGGTTCATAAAATAAATAACATAGCTGAACTATTAATATAATTTATAAAGCATGATTTGCATAAAAGAATTCATAAAACAATTTATAATCACTCTAGGTGGTGATGTGAACATGATGCGTTTTATCGTTAGACCCATAGATAGTTCATTGAGAAGGATTTTCTGCAAAGGCGTCGGGCACAAAGTTACTGGGAGTACCATTGTTAGAAGGAAGATAAATGCGGGAATAGTCATTTATTCCCATCATTTGGTGACTATGCTTGCCAGCTCTGGCAAGCGTGTTAACGATGTCATGGTCGTTGTCCGAGGCAACTGGGAATTCGGCGAGGGCAAAGATTGCCTAGATCTTGTGCCTAGACGAAAAGGCAAACCAGGTGGCCATATAGTTCCTTACGTGTATTTGCTGTATATTTACCCGGCTTTCCTTCCATGCACTTATAGTTTTATTTATGCAGGCAACGATTTGAAGAAAGTTCTGATTTCGGCTGACGACATTGTGCTTGCGGAGATCAGAACTGCGCTCCAGTTCTTTGGCCGTCCGAATCTCCAGAAGTAAGGGAGGGCGGCCTACATACTTCTGAGATACGAGCCGACTTATGCTATGTTTTCGACCGCAGATAACATTCCGATTCCGCGGGGTGAACAGCAACTTACGGCGCTTATTTTTTCGAACTTCAAGAATCTTAGATAAATTGGTCTTGAAGCTTTAGATTTAGAGCCAACAGACGAACAAGTAGTCAAAGAAGTCACTGAGCAGCTGAATCAACCCTCCTTGGATAGCTCCGATAGACTAGAGGAGGAGGTTGACGCGGCACTAAATTTGGCTTTTGAGGAAGCCGTAATGCTCCGTTCACTTCAGGCCGAGCGGACGTCTCCTTTGAAGACATTTTTACCGACTTAGGGGACCTACCCGGCTCATATCCCGATAACATGGCTGGAGAGTCGCTTACTCAGTTGGCCAGGAGGAAAAATACCGAGAGGATGGCTGCCCATAGGAAAGCCGAAGCTGAACGATTTGAACCTCCACCCCCTCCACCCGACGCTAGGGCTGATTCTCCACCTGCTCCAATTGAGGAGACAGCTCAGACTGATATGGCCGAAATGGAGCCTGTAGTCAGCCCACCAGAGAGCCAAGTGACGGAGCATAGGGGGAAAAAGCGTCCGGCCCAGACCAAAGCTAATTATTCAGAAAACCTGGTTGATAAACGGTCGCGCATGGAAGAATCGGACCTGGTTGTGCCGTTCATAATACAACCAAGGATAAAGAATGTGCTGGTTGCTTCCGATGCCTCGGCTGTAAAAGACACCGCCGCGGCCTTGAGCTTGGTCTCTTCAATTTCTCTCCCGGTTGACAGAGCAACCTTTCGGGCAGAGCCGGATCTGCTGTCCATAGCATTAGCCACTCAATCGGCGATATTGGTACATGACTTGATCCTTGTTTATAGTTTTGCATAAATAAAAAAAAAATTATATCAGCTATCTTACTGATTCCTTGTTTTGTAGGTGGCGGGGAGAATAGCAAAGATTAGCCGTCGCCAACATGACACTATCGAGCAGATCGGCTTTCTCACAGCCGAAGTGGAAAATGAAAAGAGCAAGGCAACAGAGGCCTCTCACAGAGCCGAGTCTGAGGCCATGAAAGCGGCGAAGGAAAGAGTGAGGGCCAATGCTGAAACAGATAAGGCCAAAAGTTTTGACCGACTGAGATTGGCTGCTGAAGAAAGAGTGAACGCGGGCAAAGAAGCGCTCAAATTGGCCAACGAGACGATTGCCAAGATGGAGGCCGATTTGGAAGTATCAAAGAAGGTGATGGAAAAAGCCGAATCTGAGATTTCCAAGGCATTCCAAGTCGGCAAGGATGCAGCCTTAGAGAGCTATGTAGAGGAAGTGCCTAGGTTCGAGAATAGGGGCTTCAAACACGGTTGCCTCAAAGCCTTAGCTGTTGCTAACGTGGTATCGGAACAACCGATTCCGTATGAGCAGATAGACGTTGAGCCGCTGGAGTCTGACCTTGAAAACTAACCTAGGGCCAAAGTAATTTTCATTTTGTTTTGGCATCTTGTGTAAGTAGGTTTTGTTAGAAGATTTTTGTTTATTTACTTCGGTTAGAAGTTAGAAGTTAAATGTAGGGAATTTTCATGTGTAAAATGACTACTATCTATACTCAATTTATCAATGAAAATTTCCTTTGGTTTTCTGTCTGCTGCATGTGCAAGTTAACAATATCATGAGTAAATTAAACATCCGATTAAATAGCTGTGTATCTTTGCAATTTAGCCAAATAAATTAACGAATCTGCCCTTGCCCCAGCCAATGAATGAACTGGAACGCCGAATATCGGTGGTTCATGGATTGGCTAAGGCACATGAACTTATCGGTGCAAGGCCTTGACATTTAGCCGATTAGATTAACTAATCTGCCCTTGCCCAGCCAATGAATGAACTAGAATGCCGAATATCGGTGGTTCATGGATTGGCTTAGGCATATGAACTTATCGGCGCAAGGCCTTGACATTTAGCCGATTAGATTAACTAATCTGCCCTTGCCCCAGCCAATGAATAAACTGGAACTGGAACGCCGAATATTAGTGGTTCATGGATTGGCTGAGGCACATGAACTTATTAGCGCAAGGCTTTGAAAGCGAGCATTGATGAGATCACCTCGAGAGTGCTGCACTTATAATGAATAAATGGAGTGGGGGCTGCGGGCGCGGAGGTGCCATTGTTGCGCTCAAATCCAACAAATTGGGAGAGAAAAAAAAAAGTGTGGACGACTGTGGATGGCAAGAAGACTATTCTTCAACAGCAGAGGGGAAGGTAGGACACTGGCGGAACTGGACGCAAAGATGAATCAAAGTAGTGATCTTGTGCGCACGGGGAGTAGGACATCGAGGGAGCGTGAGAAGCGCCACTCCCCACGTCATCGAAGTAGGTCACACAGAAAGGAAAAATAGCAACGCGGTAACTCCCCTCACTCGAGAGGAGAAAATAGTGCGACACTGCGCCCGTTGAGTTTTTTGGTTTTTGTTGGGAACAAACCGATGACGGAAGTGGATTCGATTATCCGCGACCCAAATGTAGCAGTCGAGTTCGCTCGACAGATTTTTCCGCCAGAAGTCCAACAGTCCATGGTCGGCTGGGTTGATTATGAAGTTTTTCGGAAGGGCGTCCATGGAGCAGTAAAGGGTTTGTATACCTTCTATGAAATTAGCATACGTCTTCGTGCCGCGCGAAGAGAGATGGAGCAAGAGGATGCTCGCATTCAAAGCTTGCAGGCTCAGGCAGAGAAGGCCGAAAATGAGCCGAAGAAAGCTAACACCTCTGAGACTCATTCGGCGAGTCAAGTGAATCCGATTGTGGCGGAGCGAGTAAACCGCTGAATTTTGGATCACGCGATTACCGATCGAGGAACGGTGAGTATGTTCGCAATAGAATCTGTGAAGGCCAGGTCCTATGAAAAAGGCTTCCATGACGGCCGAAAAATTAGAATAGAGAAGACGAAGGAAAAACTAGCCAATGAGGTCTACCGATGTGAAAATCGCGGATTTAAGCATGGATGGATCAAGGCTCTCCAGGCTGCGGGCATTGATCCGGCATCACCCTTGTATCAGAGTTATACTTTTCCGTTTGAGGCTTTCGATGCCGAGAAGACTGATGACGAGGATGGAGCCAAATAATTTTGAAGTTTATTGCTCCGTTTTTATGTAAAGCATGTACTCATCATACATTTCACAATTTTCTTTGTTGATTATCTCCGCCTAAATCAGACGTGCTAAATGTTATGTAAACATGATTTATTGAATAAAACATATTATTCTAAATGTCTATATGTTATTTCGATCAATGCATGTAGATTAAGTTATGTCTACTACTTTACGCCAATCGCGTTTGCGCTTGTCAATCACAATATTCAGGAAAGGAGCTCCGAATTCGGAGGCTTATTCGGCCCAAACGTGTCCTTCACGATGGGCGCTCTGAATTCGAAGGCTTTTTGTGTTGGCCAATCATGATTTCCACGAAAAACGCTACGAATTTGGAGGCTTTTTGTGTGGCTAATCGTGATTTTCACGAAGGGCGCTCCGAATTCGGAGGCTTGTTCGGCCCAAACGTGTCATTCACGAAGGGCGCTCCGAATTCAGAGGCTTTTTGTGTGGCCAATTGTGATTTCCACGAAGGGCGCTTCGAATTCGGAGGCTTTTTGTGTAGCCAATCGTGATTTCCACGAAGGGCGCTCCGAATTTGAAGGCTTTTTGTGTGGCCAATCGTGATTTCCACGAAGGGCACTCCGAATGCGAAGGCTTATTTGGCCCAAACATGTCATTCATGAAGGGCGCTCCGAATTCGGAGGCTTTTTGTGTGGCCAATCCTGATTTCCACGAAGGGCGCTCCGAATTCGGAGGCTTGTTTGGCCCAAATGTGTCATTCACGAAGGGCGCTTCGAATTCGGAGGCTTTTTGTGTGGCTAATCGTGATTTCCACGAAGGGCGCTCTGAATTCAGAGGTTGATTCAGCCCAAACGTGTCATTCACGAAGGGCGCTCCGGATTCGGAGGCTTTTTGGCACAACCATAACTCACTGGGCAAGAGAGAACATTGTATTGAAAAAAGAAATATGTACACGGCGTAAAATCAAAACAAAATATTGTGCCATACAAGTTAACTTAATGATAAAATTTGCGCAAGTGTATGGAATTCCACGGACGCAGCAAGCTTCTTCTATCCATGTCTTTGAGCCGATATGCCCCTGTTCCTGCGATCGAGTCAATCTGATAGGGGTCGTCCCAGTTAAGACCCAACTTTCCATCGGCGGGATTCCTAGCAGCGGGAAGCACTTTCTTGAGGACCAATTCTCTTGGTGTGTAACGGCGTAGCTAAACATGTTGATTATACGATTTAGCAAGCTGTTGTTGATACTGTGATATGAAAGCAAGGGCACGGTCTCGGCGTTCTTCAATCCGAGTCAAGTCCAAGGCCAACATCATGTCATTTCGGCCCAAGTCAAAAACCTTCGATTTCAACGTTAGAAGGCCGATCTCCTGGGGGATGATTGCCTGGGTTTCGAAGCACAGAGCAAACGGCGTTTCTCCAGTGGATCGCCTTGGAGTAGTGCGATGCGCCCACAACACGCTGGGCAACTCGTCGACCCATCTGCCTTTAGCTCTCTCCAGCCCTTTCTTGATGCCATCCAAAATAACCTTGTTGGTGGCCTTCGCTTGACCATTGCTTTGGGGGTAAGCCGGTGAGGAAAAGTAGGGCCAGATACCATAAGTGTTGCACAATTCTCGATACACGCCACAATCGAACTGGGTACCGTTGTCTGAAACGAGTGCTCGTGGTATACCGAATCTCGTTATGATATTTTTCCATACAAAATGCCTAACGTCGGAGTCTCGAATATGTGTTAGTGCCTCCGCTTCGACCTATTTGTGAAATAATCCGTCGCAACAATTAAGAATCGCCTGTTACTTGGGGCCCGTGGTAATGGTCCAACGATATCAAGCCCCCATTAAGCGAACGGCCAAGGACTAGTGATAGAGATTAACTCCTCGGTAGACAGATGAGTTAAGGGGGAAAACATATGGCATTGCTCACATTTCTTGACATAACACTCGGCATCGGTTCACATGGTCGGCCAATAGTACCGCTGCGTTACGGCTCGATGGGCCAGAGAACGTCCGCCTGAATGGGCACCATAACTGCCTTCATGTATTTCAGACAAAGGTTCCTCGACTTTATCCGGGTGAACACATTCTAAGTACGGCCCAGAGAGAGATCTTTTGTAGAGCTTCCCCTGCGAATCCAAGTAGTATCGAAGGCTTTGTTTCGCAGCTTGTGTGCTTCTTTCTTATCCATCGGGAGTTGCTCTGAAGATAGGAATACGACGATAGGGTCCATCCAGCTTGGACCTGGTTCGATAATGTTGACCGGAATTGATTCTGGAGAGGCAATGCTCGGCTCAGGGATGAACCCTACTTCGATTGTCCGCTTAATTTCTGAGTTGATGGCAGAGGCTAAGCAAGCCAGGGCGTCTGCATGTGTATTCTGATCCCGAGTTATTTGATTCAGTTCTTGGTGATCAAATTTCGCGAGCAAAGAATTTGTCGTTTTCATATATGCTGCCATGCAGTCATTTTTGGCTACATATTTCCCTTTCAACTGGTTGATCACTAGCTTTGAGTCATAGAAAACAAGCAGACACCGCGTACCGAGGTGAAGTGCATTTCGCAGGCCGGTTAACAGTGTTTCGTATTTGGCCTCATTGTTCGATGCGTCGAAGCCCAGTTTGACGACATGTTCGATTATTGCCCCTTCGGGGGTCATGATTACCACGCCAGCCCCACTGCCACGTTGGTTGGATGACCCGTCGCAATACATTTGCCAAACGTCGCCAACATACATTCTCCAGTTGGGCTTAGTTTGCACTTAATCAGACTTAAAGTCGGCGAGGGATCCTGTGAATTCGGCTACAAAGTCGGCAAGCACTTGCCCTTTGATGGAAGTTCTGGATAGAAATTGGATATCATACTGGCCGAGTTCGAGAGCCCATTTCAAAACGCGCCTCGACGCTTCCGCTCTGCGGAGCGCTGACCGGAGGGGATATTCCATTGGTACCACAATGGTATGCCCCTGAAAGTAGTGCATCAGTTTTCTTGCAGCCATGATGAGAGCAAGGATAAGCTTTTCTAATGGAAGGTAACGTGTTTCGGCGTCAGCCATAGCTTTGCTCACATAGTAAACTGGTCACTGCTCCCCAAGTTCTTCCCTTAACAGTACGACGCTGACCGCTCGGTCGAAAACTACCAGATACAAAATGAGCGGATCGCCAGTCGCAAGTGTTGCCAAGAGCGGAACTGATTGGAGATAAGACTTCAAGCCGTCCAAAGCGGCCTGGCACTCGGGGGTCCAATCAAATGCTCTGCCTTGCCGAAGTGTATGAAAGAATTGTCGGCAGCGATCTGTGGAATGGCTGATAAACATATTGAGAGCGGCGGCCATTCCCATCAACTTCTGAACCACTTTGACTGACCGAGGGAATCCAAGCTCAAGAATTGCCGTGATCTGCCTCGAATTGGCTTCGATTCCACGGTGGTTAACAATCTAGCCAAGAAATTTACCGGATCCGATGCCAAATGCACACTTGGAAGCGTTCAATTTCATTTTGCACTTTTGAAGGATGCCGAATGTCTCTGACAAATAGGCTAGATAAGAGTGTTTTTCCTTAGATTTGACCACCATATCGTCGATGCATACTTCCATGGTGCAGCCGAGTTGTTCCTTGAACATGGCAGTCACAAGTCTTTGATAAGTTATCCCCACATTCTTCAGCCCAAAAGGCATAACCTTATAACAATAGGTTCCTCTTGGGGTCAGGAATGCGGTTTTTTCTTGATCCTCCGGATGCATGGCAATTTGATGATAGCCCCTGTAGGCATCCAAGAAGCTCATGCGCTGATGATGTGCTGTTGTATCTACGAGTTGGTCTATTCTGGGTAGGGGAAAACAGTCCTTGGGACAAGCTTTGTTTAAGTCCGTGAAATCGACACAGACACGCCAAGAGCCATTCTTCTTATTTACGACCACAGTATTGGACAACCATGTAGGATAGGTTACTTCGTGAACTGCCCCGGCGTCAAGTAACCGATCTACTTCTTCAACAAGGGCCGAAGTATGCGCCGCGGCTGACCACCGACTTCTCTGAATAATTGGCTTACATTTTGGATCAACGTTTAAGCGATGTTGGGCCACTGATGGATCCACCCCTGGCATCTCGTATGGAGACCATGCAATTATATCACTATTGCCGAGTAATAAGGATACCAACTCCTGCCGTTCAACTTTATCCAAGGAAGCGCCGATCATGAAGAACTTGTCAGGACTTCCGTCAATTTCGACTCGATGCAAGGCTTCGGTTTCCTTTTCACTTGGGGCTCTCCCAATGTCTTCGAGGCTCTCCCTATCTGGTACCTCAATTGAGTGCACTTCCAGCTCCCTTGGCCGCTTTGTAGCTAGAAGATAGTATGCCTGCGCCGATTTCTGAGAGCCGCGAATTTGTTCGATATCGTATTCAGTCGAAAAACGAAGTAGTTGGTGGTAGGTACTTGGCACGGCTTGCATTGCATGTAACCAAGTTCTGCCCATGATGAGATTATACGGCGAAGGAAGCTTGACAACCAGAAATTCTACGTCTACTGATCTGGTGTCGGCCCGTACTGGTAGTGTAATTTTGCCCAAAGGATACTCCGGGTTAGCATTGAAGCCGAATAATGGGTAAACAGCCGAAGACAGGTCCGAGTTGGTAAAACCAAGTTTGACGAAAGTTTTGTAATACATTATTTCTGAAGTGCTGCCCTGGTTAATGAGAACACGCTCAATGGTAAATTAGTTTACGCGTAGCTCGATGACGAGGGGATTAGTGTAGGGGTGAGTCACTCTAACTAAATCACTGTCATCGAAACTAATCCTTCCAGTGTCACGGGGCCATTTCGTTGGCGTCATTGGGCTATGGGAACTAGGCAGCAACTGGATTGTATGTACCTCGGGTGACGCCGGCAAACTGTATATCACATGAATTACACCAAGAGGAGGTGACTTAGGCCGTAGAGCTACTGTATTTGTTGAATTGTTCTTTCGGACGTGTTGCGTAAGACAGCCGTCTTGCACCAATTCTTCAAGGTGATCTTTTAATGCATAACAACTATCGGTGTCGTGACCGTGGTCTTTATGATACTCACACCGTTTATGCTTTCTTCTTGCATCGGGAGGTCCCGTAATCTTGGGCGGCCACTTAAAGAATAGAAGGTGTTGTACTTTCGATAGAATCTTATTGATTGGCTTTGTTAGCTCCATGTATTTCTTACCTGAGCGCCTTGCGCGCCTGCTATCCACTTGATACTGTTCATTAGCTTGATGTGAACATTGGTCATTTGATTGGCGCAAGTCACGCCTTTTGTCTCGTTTAAGTCAATTCCGCCGCTCGGGGCTTCTTGATGGCACGGCGCTAATCGGCTGAACAATTCCCGACGTGGCCGTCTCAATGGCTTTACGTTCGGCTTTGACTTGTAGGGCATCATTTGCCACTTTGCAGTATTCTTTGACCTTCTTCATTAACGCCCAGACGGTTTTGGGGGGCCGCCTGGTTAGTGAACTGCAGAGGGGGCTATCAGGATGTAGTCCCATCTTAAAGGCGGTGATGGCCATGGAGTCGTTGCAAGCATCATCTACCAGATTAAAGCACCCAATAGCGGGCCGAGTATTCACGAAGAGTTTCTTTCGGTTTAATTTGCATGGCCCAGAGAGAATCGGCTTGCTTCGGTTGGACCTCATTAGTGATGAATCTCGCCCTAAATGACTTTTGGAGTTGGTGGAAGCTCTTAATAAATGCTGGCTCCAGTTTATAGTACCATCTCACGGCCAGTGGCCCCAGACTGCTTGGAAATATTCGACACATGAGGGCTTCGTTGTCAGCATAGAGTGTCATCGCTTGCTTGTAATGACGAATGTGATTAGTGGGGTCTGATTTTCCGTCGTAGAGGGTGAATGACGGTGCCTTGAACTTTTTGGGTAGCACAGCCCTTGCAATTCGTCGCACGAAAGGGTCATGTTTATCTTCCTCATCCGAATCATCGCTTCTCCCTCGTTTATGCCGTACATATGGACTTCCTTCAGATGAACTAGATACATCAACACGTCCTTTCTTTCTGGGCTCCAGGGATGGTGAGTCCGAATCACTGTCATTATTGCGTTTCTGAAGTTGACGTCGGCGACCATCCTTCTTTTCCGAAGGTCGAACCCGGTTTTAGCATGCGGCTTGTTGGGATTTCGCCACCTTCAAGGCCAAATCCTGGCGCAGGCGCTCATTCTCAGCCATCATGTTCCCCAGCCGCTGTTCATTTTGCTTTGCTTGATCTATAATCGTCTGCATTGTCTCATGCATTGAAGTTGAGGGTGAGGTCTGAGCTACTGAATCAAAGTTCAAGGCACGTCGTGCGGCGATATTCTCAGGCCCCAGCATGTTTCTTGGAGTGAGGTCGTCTCTCGGTGTAGTTTCGTCAGTGACTATCGGAGGATCTTCTGTGATGCCCGCCATGAATATGCTTGAGTATTCCCACAGACGGCGCCAATTGTGGAGAAGTAGGTTTGGAAATACTCTTGAATCCTGAAGAGCGTCCCCGATCCGCTGATCGCCACCTAAAAAAGGGATTAACACTCCGGTCGGGGGTGTCGGAATTAGCACTCTGACGGACAAGTCAGTATAGGTCTCTTGTTTGCTTGTGTCTTAAGTTTCTTGGGTCTGTTCTCACATACCTTTCTTTGGTTGATGTTCCTCTATTTATATTCGCTTTTGGGCCCTAGGATCGGCCCCACTTTTAATTCATCGCATGATTGCTCATTCGGCCCCTTCTGTTGTATACCAATTCCCACTCGGCCTTTTGTTCAACTGGCTCTATGGCCGATTAGTCTATTCGGCTTAGGGATCATCCAGAGCGGATCCGAATATAATATATATCTTGATTTTCTTCAAATACATTTGGCTTTTCTGTAGGCATTGATATTCGGCTCCCACATACAAGAATGAAACAAATACATTACACTATGTTTGGATTGAGTGATTTGGAGAGAAAATAAAAGAAATGGAGAGATATGTATTTCTCTTCCTTGTTTGAATAACTTAAGTGGGGAGAAATTGAGAGAAATGGAAAGAAACCCATTTCTCTTATAGCTCTCATTTTCAATCTTCTCAAAAGTGGAGAGATTGGGAGAGAAAAGAAACCAACAGAGTCTAATATTTTCATAATACTAATTTTGTCCCTGCAAAAATAAAAGAAATAAAATGATTGACACCCATGTCCTTAAGATAGTGACAAAATATAAAAGGTTATTTTGGTAATATAACATAAAAAAGTTTCTTTTCTTTTCTTTTCTCTGATGAAATTTAACCAAACAAGAAGGAGATAAATCACAATCATTTCTTTTCTTTTATTTCTTACTTATCCAAACAAGAAGGAGAGAAGTCGCAATCATTTTTTTTTTCTTTTCTCTTATAACTTAAGTAATTATTTCTTTTCTTTTTTCTCCTAGGTTCCCAAACATAGCGTTGGTCTTACCAATAAAATCGGCAGTAGTCTTGCCGTTGGTCCAACCTATTATTTGCATGTCTAGGGATGATGTATTGACCAATGTTGAAAAAAATTCAAACTCCATTTTGCTAAAGATGGAACCTTTATAGCAAATGTGACTATAGTACTCAATCTTTCTAATATGTTTCATGAAATACAACTAATTAACACTTTCTTTATAGCATGAGAGGTCAATGTAATTTACCCAAAAATATGTAAGAATATATAGTAATCAATGGGCATTTAGCTAATCAAAATAATAGGTAAAGTTGTAACTTCAATATATATATTTGATTGTTTCCAAGCAGATAATTCTTTGTACTTGATATGAATAGAAGTTGAATAGTGATAATTGATTTCTCCTAGTTCATGGTGGTCATTTTTAGACATTCTTTTCAACTTGTTTTGGGTGCAAAATTTATTTTCTGATTTTTGGTTAGTTTTAGATTATCAATAGGTGTGATTGATGGTGGAAAAATTTGAGAAGGAGAGAGAGATACAATTGTGCTTGGTGGATTGAGATAGCGGAAAAGATAGAAGCAATTTAAGGGACTGGGTGTAACTGGTGGGTGGAGAAGGGCCGGTGGATGTGGGTTACAGTGATGGAGAAAAGTACAACTTGTAAGAAATGGATATAAAACATGTCAGAATCAGTATACAAAAGAGTCCCAAATCAATTTTGCCACACAAGCTGTCTCTGAACTAAACTAAATCAGCCTTCTTGTATACTTTTGCAACTTTACAAGTTTGCAAAACTCTGCCATTTTACAAGTTTATTTTATTTATTTATTTTTATTTTTTATCATTTCTTTACAAAACCAAAGCAATTGGGAAGGAAGTTATTTATTTGCTATCAATTGACAGCTTGCGTTGAAGATTTACTCTCTAATAGTAGAATGTAGATTGAGAGTTGTGATACTCTGCAACTATAGCCCTGTTTGATAGAGCTGTGGGAAAGTGATTATAGATTATAGCTTATAACTGTGAATATAAGCTGTTAACATGTTTGGTGCAGCGGTGGGATTATGGATTTAAGTAGCAGAGTAGTATTTGGTTGATAAGCAGTAAAATAGCTTTTTCTGTATAATTGACCTTTTTGCCCTTATATGATATAAAAATGATAATTTTGTCATTTTTTTCAATTTCAATTTAAATTATTTCATTAATAAAAGTTAATATAATTAGTATTAAATAGTATCAACTAATATAAAAATTGATACATTTGATAAAAATGTAATGGAAGTATTATTGTAACAATTTTTTTCCATTATAAATTAATTAGTATCAATTAATTGCTTAATCAGTATCAATTAATGGCTTAATTATTCTGAATTAATACTAAAATTACTAATTAGTATCAATTGATATTAATAATTAATTTTTATTAGTATCAAATAATATTAATAATCAACAATTGTTATTAATTAGTATCAATTAATTTCTTAATCAGTATCAATTAATACTAAAATTATTAATTAGTATCAATTAATGGCTTAATTAGTCTGAATTAATACTAAAATTATTAATTAGTAACAATTAATTGCTTAATCAGTATCAATTAATATTAAAATTATTAATTAGTATCAATTAATGGCTTAATTAGTCTGAATTAATACTAAAATTATTAATTAGTATCAATTGATATTAATAATTAATTTTTATTAGTATCAAATAATATTAATAATCAACAATTGTTATTAATTAGTATCAATTAATTGCTTAATCAGTATCAATTAATACTAAAATTATTAATTAGTATCAATTAATGGCTTAACTAGTCTGAATTAACACTAAAATTATTAATTAGTATCAATTGATATTAATAATTAATTTTTATTAGTATCAAATAATAGTAATAATCAACAATTGTTATTAATTAGTATCAATTAATTGCTTAATCAGTATCAATTAATACTAAAATTATTAATTAGTATCAATTAATGGCTTAATTAGTTTGAATTAACACTAAAATTATTAATTAGTATCAATTAATGTCACGCCCCACTTTTTATCACTCGAATTTCCATTACCAAAGCCATTGTTATAACTTCAATTTCAGAGATAGCATACAAAAGCTCATTATATTTACAAGGAATACGTAAGTAAAAATTCTCTCATTCGAATATAAAATGAATGCAACATGAATTCATATCTAAATATATTGCCGTAGGCTTACATCATTTAAATCAAGAGGAAGGGTTTAACCCTTTACATCAATGGCATTCCGCCTACACATAAAAGGCCCCGTGGCCAACAAATAAGGAAGATTCGTGACCTTGTAGCACATCTTCATATTCACCTGAAAAAGATTAACAACGTGGGTTGAACATAATGTTCAGTAGGGATCTCAACATGATCCTCGACAATAACAACTTACAGATAGCTATGATCATGAATGGTCGTCTCATACCATATAAATAATGTGACATTTTATAACCAAAGTATACTTACATAAATACTTTTCTCAAAAACATTATGTTTATTCGACAACACCAAGGTTCGCTTTCGTTAGCTATTTCCCCATTTAAACGATTATTACACGGAAAAAAAACACACCATATTTTCCATTTGTGACAAAACACCACACAATATCTGTCTTATTTCTTTTGAAAACAAGTTCACCCAATCCGATTTTCTTCACATTACTTATACCCAATATACAACAAAGTCCGTCTCCACACGTTTATCACATTTTCAATCTTAAACTCGAAATTCAACGAGATGCCTTCAACAAAGTAATTCATGGTAGGAAACTTCCTCAACTAATCTCTAGCACGTCCAAATATACATGAACACATCTACTCAAAATACAAGGCAATTCAATCTTACAAGATCATAATCATCATAACACATGACACACACAGTCAAACTGAGACAACAATGATAACTAATCTCTGCTCTAGCTGCCTAAAGCATGGTAAGCCAATGATACACCTTTCCACAATAACATGTCAATTTACCAGACACCAGCTGGAAGGGAATGGTACCTCTGCCAATTCTCCAGGCGCTAGCTGGAAGAGAATGGTACATCTGATTCTCAGCGCAGCCAATTCTCCAGGCACTAGCTGGAAAGTAATGGTACCTCTGATTCTCAACGCATTACACATTTTCCATCCATCACATTATACAACATTCAAAGATAACACAAGTGTACTACAGACACATAATCATTTCAACATTTACAATGTCATCCTCCACCGATGACCAAGGACAAAACCTCTAACAGTATGTAATAAACACATAATGCCATTAACCAATTCCCATGAAACTTTAGATCCAATTACAACAATAGTAAAATAAAATACATTTGTGATTCAATCTCAAGTTAATTTCCGAAATTCACACAGTGTTGGTGTTTCATTCTTCCATTTCAAAATCAATTACCTTATCTCTCCACATTAATATTCTCCACCCTTTGCCTCAATCCATTTATTTCATTTCACAAAAGAAATTATGACCAACTCAACTTTCCTTCATTTTAAATAAGGGGTTTCCAATCATGGCTAACGAGTTATAATATTTACTCGATTTCTATTTAACGGTAGTGTAATCCCAATAATATTCTAATCTCATGATTAGTTTCATTCTCTTCAATGTACACAATATCAATTCACTACAATCAACTTTGAACAACACAACACTAAGTCAATGTTAAAAATTCATGAGGCTTAATTAATCTCTAATAATTCAACAATTCATCATTTAAATCCTTAAATTCATATCATGTTTATTCCACAATTAAAACTCTTTTTTCAAATGAGCATCATTATTAAAAGTTAGGGCTTCACCTCTCTCTCTACATAAACAAATTAAACCACTACCCAAAATTAATCCTACAACATAAATCTCCCAAATCTCAACCTCACACAACCCATCTTAGATCCCCCCATTCATGATTTTCAAAAAAAAAAAAAATCCATAACAACATGGTTTTTATGCAATACAAACTTACCATATGTCTATCTATAGATGAAGTATTGAAGAAATCAAAGAAATCCCTACCTCAGGAGAGAAGAGGAGAAGAAGCTCAAAAATCAACTTCGCCGGAATACGATCTCCACCGGTCAAGACGAAGCCCTCGACATGCTCATCAATTTGATATAAGGAACTAGTGCCAAAATCCCAATGGATTCTTGGGATCAAAACAAAATGCAAGGTTTTGGAGAGTTTGGGTAGAGAGAGATGAGAGAAAAAGAGAGAAACATTGTAGAGAGAGAGTGATATATCAGATATGAAGTGAACAAGGAGTAAAAACTCAATACATAGCTAAAATGCATGAAAAACGAGGCAAACACGCGCCTGGCCGCACATGCGGCGCCCTCTCCCGCACGTGCGGCTCTCACCCCCACACGTGTGGTCTCCCCGCACCTCACTCACGCACCTGCCTTTTCGGCAGTGTGCACACAGCCCCCTCTTCCCAGCTTCCCGCACGTGCGGCCCTTTCCTGCACGTACAGCCCTGGCCCTCCAGTCCGGAAAAACTTCAGCTTCTTTCCTGACCCTTCGGTGCCAACCCCGCACCCTCTGAAACGAGTGAAAACTCTGACTCGAGACAACCACAACAGAAAATATTTAAGAAAGAAGTTCCAACAACTTACCCGGCATCTTAACAATGATAATTCAAGAGAGCAAAGCAAGGTGCGCACAGGTCACCACAATTAATATTAATAATTAATTTTATTAGTATCAAATAATATTAATAATCAACAATTGTTATTAATTAGTATCAATTAATAATTAATTCATTACAAAAATATGCAATATTAATTTATTAATAATTAATACCAATTAATATTGATTTTTTTTCTTTTTCTTCAAAAATATACATTTTTTTATTTTTTAATTAATATTAATATTGATTTTTTCCTTGTTTTTCAAATTTTTTTCTGGGGTTCCAACGCCACCGGCGAACAACCGCCGGTGGCTAGGGTTTCAATGCAAATCGCGATCGTAACGGCCACAAACAATGCAGATCGGCAAAGAGAGAGAAAGAGAGAGAGGGATGGGGTGGGTTTCAGATCACAATCGCGATCGCAAAGAGAGAGAGCGAGCGACGGAGCAGATAATGATTAGGTTTCAGATCGCGATCGCGATGGTGGTGGTGACCGGAGGTGACGACGGAGCTCTGGTTCGTTGATGCGATGGCGGTGGTTCTTCGATCGCGATGTTAGGGTTTCAGACCACACAAACCAGAGAGAGTGAGAGAGACAGGAACCAGAACGTCGTCGAAAATCGCCTCTTGTTGCCGGAAATCGCCTCTCTGGTTCTTGAGAGAGAGAAAAATGAGTGTGTTTTGGTTTATATACATGGCACACTTGTAATAACTTGAAATTGTGAGGGGCATTTAAGTCATTTTGCCCTTCAAATGGGAGCTTCCCGCTTAAGCTATTTTGGGAAGCACCTCCTCCGCCACTCAACCAAAAAGCTCAATTTTCACTTATAAAAAGCTATAATCTACCCCCATAAGCTACACCAAACACTCCAAAATCACTTATTTTAAGCTATCAGTGGATTTAAGTTGAAAAAAAGCTGTGCCAAATAGGCACATTATCTTAGCTTGTGTTGATTCCTTGTGTTTCCAGGCTCCTTTAGCTGAGTTCTGGTTCTTGGCACCCACTGCATTGAGGATGATCTGTCCAGATTAATCAAATGCTGCTGACTTTCTATAGTGCTTTGTTACCCTCTCTGTTTGGCTCTCTATTGTCCCTCCTGTTGTAGGTGTTAGCAAGCTGTTCTTTTTGGGTCTTGCTTATCTGAATCTATTCTATTGAGGATTACTTTGATTACTTACCCAATTGGGATGTAATTGGGATATTTTGATATATGTGGCCTAAAATATTGTTGGATATGTTCTACTTTTAGTATGTTGTGGTTTGTAAAGGCAGATTGGTGTTCATGGTTCATAGGTTATGGAAACCTTTGTTTTTGTTCATGTCCCTCATCCTTCTAGATGGGGCTTATGATATATTCACATCTAGTCCCATTTGTTTTGTCTAGCAGTTTGTTTCTAGATTGGGGTTGATAGTCTTTTGGTTGTATAGTGTTGTTAGGGCCTGGGTATACCCCTTGTAAATATCTAAATTCGCTTGTTTTATTGACTTTATTCACAAAAAAAAAAAAAAAAGAAAAAAAAAAGAGAAAGATTATCAACAATATATATATATATTAACTATGATATAAATTTTAATATGATAAATGCTTAGAGCACTTGAGAAGATCACTTACCCATTCCTGTGGGGATATACTTTCTGAGTACCAACACGTGGCCAAGGTGACGCCGACGTGTCAGCCGAGGTGCCACGTGTCCTGATCATGATGCCGAGGTGATCTCGGCAAGGCCGAGGTTATCTCCGAAGATGTTGGAATCCGAGATAAGCGGATAGGGCACAAGAGTCCTAGAATGATGAGGGGACTCAGCCTGGATAAGGATAAAGCTCTTAGGGAGTTTATCTCTATCTATTAAAGAGTCCTGGATAAGTACTGAGCTAAAGTCCATTGAAGCTAGGCTTCTGTTGGGACAAGGATTGAGTTAACTATAAAAGAAAGGCACCCGGTGGGTCTAAGGTACGCAATTTATATTCAGAACAGTGAGTTTAGCAATTGATTATCTTTGAGAGATATACTGACTTGATCGTCGGAGTGCCCCCGGGTGGACGAACCACCGCCGAATCTTCTCTTTCTGTTGCAGGTCAGCAGGTGTCATCTATTCTCCAGCACTCTCCAGCTGAATCTGAGTTGGCAGTGTGGTCAGAAAATCACTCACACAATTTGGCGCCGTCTGTGGGAAAGAAAGAAGAATAGATGGCCAACGACGGACAGAAGGAGAAGGTTGGGGATGACACTTCTAACTGGAGTGGGAGACCTGTTGACATTGACGTCAAGAAGGACAACTGCAACGAAGACCAGAATCACAGCAGAAAAGACGTCGGCCAGGATGGTGACGTACCGAAGAAACCAGATCAAAGTGGGTACTACAACGAGGACGACCTCTAGGTATGGAAGGATAGATGCCTGCGGAGGGACGAAGAAGTAAAAGAGATGGCGAACAAATTGGTGGACCTGCAATCGGTCGTCAATTTCATGATGCAAAATAATGTCATGCAGCCACCATTCCCGCTGCAGGACACGCCGATTCCAGCGGCCAATGCCCAGAAAGGGGGACAAAAACCAATCCCAATAGCCCCCAGCACACCAGGAGTGAAAGACACTCTCACGGCCTTCAAGGAGGTCGGCGAGGAGAGTCGAGAAAGGAAGAATCGCGGAGGACGCATCGCACCAAGGAAGCGGACCCAGAAACATCGGCATGTTCAAAGAGAGTGTGTTTCGACACAACTCATGGAGAAAGGTCGAAGAGGGCTCACAAAAGCTGAGAGCAGTGCACCTAAAAGACTGAAGTCAGGAGATAGCTGAGCTCCTGGGCGGACAAAGGAGGACTTAAGAGATTACCTCAAGAGGAAGCAACAAAATCCCGATGCCGAGGTAAACTCCCCCGATAAGCCGAGAACACCATTCTCAGTGGAGTTGGACAAATTTGAGGCGCCGAAGAGATTCAGTATGCCGAGGTTCCAAATATACGATGGTAAGTCAGACCCCAACTTCCACGTTGGATTATACTTGAACTCAATGGCATTGTATAGTGGGAACGAGCCGTTGCTCTGCAAAGTGTTCCCCTCGTCCTTCGGGGAGATTGCATCAGATTGGTTTCACAAACTACCAAAAGGAAGTGTGAAGACCTGGGAAGCCTGGCCGAGATGTTTGTGGCAGGTTCGTGACAAACAAGCTACAGCATTAAGGGTGGACGCATTGATGGCTCTGAAGATCAGTAAGGATGAGGCCTTAGGGCCTATGCAAAAGAGATATGAGGTGTTCAACCGAATACCGAATGTAATCAAGAGGTGGCGTCGTATCTTTCAAGAACGGCCTAAAAGACGACTCCCCTACGAAAGTCTTTGGCAAAGACACTGCCAAAAAGCATGGAAGAGCTCATGGCCAGAATTGAAAAATACGCCAGAGCCGAGGAAGATACATCGGGGACTAAGGAGACAAAGCAAGAGAAAGGAAACGGCTCACCGAAGCGAGGCCGAGGTAACAATGGATCGAGCAAGCAAGAGACAGAACTGAGGTAACAGGCAGTGACAATGTGTTCCGAATCCCAATTCACAAGTCCTGGATAAAATTCGAAAACAACCCTATTTCAGAACACCAGCGAGGGCACCAGGAGAATTTATGGGAAGAAACCTTGGCAGGCATTGTGCTTACCACAATGAAGATGGGCATATGACTCAGGGCTGCAGAGCCCTGAAAACACACTTAGAAGACCTAGTAAGGCAAAGGCCATCTGAGACTTGTCGATGAGGCCAGGACAAGGGAAGAACAGGCAAGACTGCCTCAGGCGCAGCAGCTCCGCTCCCCCAGCACAGCAACCTCAGGCAGGAGGACCTCAGATAATTAATGTAATTCACTCGAAGGTCAACGAAAACGAGATTCGGGAGGAGACCCAGAAGGTAAAACACCTACAGCATGTCTACCAAGTCGGGGAGAAGAGACATCGGGCAGAGGAGTGCCAAGGACCAATAGTGTCCTTTATTGAAGCCGACCTTGAGATGGTGCAGCATCCACATAACGATGCCTTGGTAGTATCCCTCCAGGTTGGGAAGTGCCAAGTGAAGCGCATCCTCATTGACCAAGGCAGCTCCTGTGACATCATGTATGTCAAATGTTACAAGGAGCTTGGCCTTCACCCAGACGATATGGAGCAATCCAATGGCCCGATGGTCGGGTTCAATGGAACGCCAACATGGCCACTGGGAACGATGAGCTTGGAGGTGCAGGCTGGCACCAAGCAGATAAAGACAAAGTTCACCGTAATCGACACACCCTCCCCTTACAATATCATCTTGGGAAGACCATGGTTGCATGTGATGGGGGCTGTTCCTTCAACATTACATCAACTATTGTGGTTCCCAACAGAGCATGGGATAGAGGAGATTAGAGGAGATCAGCTGCAGGCAAAGAATTGCTCCATGGCAGCAATGAAATCCACCTGCAGCATACGAGAACAAGAGAAGGCAGAGATCGAAGGCGAGGACGTGGAGGTCTTAGAGGATGTCGGCAAGGAGCCAGCCGAGAAGAGTGAAGAAGCATTGAAGAAAATCCTCATCTATGAGGGGGATGAAGAACGCTTCTTTCTTCTCGGCTCGGGCTTAGCCGAAGAAGAGAAAAAAGAGTTGGAGGCGTTCTTAAGAGCAAATATTAAGGTGTTTACTTGGACGCCTTACGAAATGCCTGGCATTGACCCCGAGGTCACTTGCCATAAACTAAACGTTGACAGGTCGGCCAAACCTGTAATCCAATGAGCAAGAAGACCGACGTTGATGCACGTTGAAGTAGTGGAGGAGGAAGTAGACAGACTACTGGAAGCCAGGGCCATTCGTGAGGTAAATTACCCGATATGGCTATCGAACACAGTAGTGGTGAAGAAGAAGAATGGTAAATGGAGGGTCTGCATGGACTTTACCAGCCTAAACAAGGCCTGTCCCAAAGACAGCTTCCCTCTACTCAAGATTAACCAACTAGTGGACGCCACTTCAGGGCATGGAAGGATGAGCTTCCTGGATGCCTACAGGGGGAATCACCAGATAGCCATGTACCCTGCGGATGAAGAGAAGACTGCATTTATCACCCTAAAAGGGCTGTACTGCTACAAGGTGATGCCTTTTGGGTTGAAAAACGCAGGAGCAACTTACCAAAGGTTGGTAACCAAGATGTTCAGACACCTGATTGGCCGAACGGTGGAAGTTTACACTGACGATATGGTCGTGAAGACCAAGGAACCTGAAGGTCATCTGGCCGACCTCAAAGCAGTCTTTGAAATCCTTAAAGCATATCGGCTCCGACTCAATGCATCTAAGTGCGCATTTGGAGTGAGATCTGGTAAGTTTCTTGGGATTCCTGGTGACCAGAAGGGGCATTGAGGCCAGCCCAGATCAGATCAAGGCCATCCTGGATTTGAAGAGCCCGATATCGGCAAAACAGGTGCAAATGCTAACGGGAAGGGCCGCAGCCCTGAATAGGTTCATCAGCAGAAGCTCAGACAAGTGCAAACCTTTCTTCAACTTAATGAAGAAAGCCACGGACTTCCTATGGACCGAGGAGTGTGAAGCCGCTTTGGCCGACCTGAAGAAGTATTTGACCACGGCTCCAGCCCTCTCAAATCCAGAACCTGGAGAGGAGTTGTTTTTGTACTTAGCAGTTTCAGAACATGCGATAAGTGCAATAGTAATCCGAGAAGAAAAAGGGGAGCAAAGGGCTGTTTACTATGTAAGCAAAACCTTGGCCAATGCAGAAACAAGGTATCTACCCTTAGAGGAATTGGCACTGGCTTTAGTAATGGCTTCAAAGAAGTTGAACCATTACTTCCAAGCCCATAAAATTGTGGTGCTAACTGAGCAAACCCTTGAAGTCCTTACTACAGCAAGGAGATCTGACAGGCAGAATAGCCAGATGGGTAGTAGCCTTGGGAAGTATGACCTGGAGTTTAGACCCAGAACAGCAATCAAAGGCCAAGTTTTGGCGACTTCGTGGCCGAGTTCATGCCATAATCCATGGTACATCGGGCTCTGTTGAGCCAAGGTGAATGATGTCCAAACAAGCAAGGAGGAGGCCAGCCAAAGGCGAAAGAACAAAGGAAAGAGGAAAAACTCAGACCCTGGAGCATTTACATCGGCGACTCCTTTCGACTGTTCGTTGATGGGAGTTCAAACCGACAGGGAGCGGGGGCAGGAGTAGTATTGATATCTCCAGATGGGCAGATACTAGAACAATCGATTCGTTTGGGGTTCATGGCCTCAAATAATGAAGCAGAGTACGAAGCACTCATTGTAGGACTGAAATTGGCAGTAGCAGTACAAGCAGATGAGGTAATAGTCTTTTGTGACTCATAACTTATAGTAACCAGACAACAGGCGAGTTTGCAGCCGAGATGAAAGGATGTCGGCCTACGCAAAGGAGGTCATTAGGTTTCAGCCTTGTTTCAGAACTGCCAACTACTTCAGGTAAGCCGAGATGAAACAGTCACGCCGATGCATTGGCCAACCTAGCTAGTGCGGTACAACCTGGAAAAGCAAGGAAATAATGGTTGACTATTTGTCGGGCCTGAGCATCGAACCACTGACCAGAGCATGAAGCAATGTGTGTGGACATGGGACCAAGCTGGATGAATGCAATTGTTGCATTCCGAAAGAAGGAAAGCTGTCAGATGACCACAAAGAGGCACATAAGATAGGTTGAAGTCGGCAAGATTCAGTCTGACAGTAGAAGGGACATCTCTACAGAAGATCCTTCACTGGACCCCTTTTGAGGGTGTGTACATCCTTTACAAGTTGAGATTTTTTATATGAAATCATGAAGGAATTTGTGGAAGCACGCTGGGGGCAGATCACTTGTCCATAGGGCCATTACCCAGGGGTATTGGTGGCCCTACATGTAGAAAGATGCAGAAGCCTATGTGAAGAAGTGTGAAAAATGCCAAAGATTTGCACCTCTGATACACCAACTAGCAGCAGACCTGAACCCAGTATCCAGTCCTTGGCCGTTTGCCCAATGGGGCATGGATCTCGTTGGGAAACTGCTCTAAGCAACTGGACAAAGAAAATACCTGCTGGTGGCAACAGACTACTTCACCAAGTGGATAGAAGCTGAACCCCTTGCCAAAATCTGAGATGTTGATGTAAAGAGCTTCATATGGAAGAACATCATCACTCGGTTTGCGATTCCAAGAGCATAGTTGCAGACAATGGAACACAATTGACAGTAAGCTAATCAAGGAGCTTCTGTGCAAAGTTCAAAATCAAGAATTACTTTTCCACCCCAAGTTTTCCTCAGAGCAATGGACAAGCAAAACATCCAACAAAGTCATCTGGATGGGATTAAGAAGAGGCTGCAAGTAGCAAAGGAAAGTGGGTGGATGAACTGCCAAGCGTACTCTGGGCATATCGGACTACGCCGAGAAGATCGACGGGGGAATCCCCATTTGCCATGGCTTATGGCACAGAAGTAGTCATTCCCTTGGAAGTCGGCATCCCAAGGATCAGAACCCAGGGAGTGGAGAATGGGACCAATGACGTATTATTAGCCCGAGATCTAGATCTACTAGAAGAAAGAAGGGAGAGAGCTGCAATACAGCTCGCAGCATACCAGCAGCAGCTTGCCAGAGCTTATAATAAAAAGGTTAACCCAATGGAGTTTCAAATCGGTGACCTCGTCCTGAGAAAAGTCGTCGGCAACAACACGGATCCTAGAGAAGGGAAGCTTGGCCCAAATTGGGAAGGACCCTACAAAATTATCTCGGTACTGGGCAATGGTGCATATCGGCTTGAAGATAATGAGGGCAAAGAGCTGTCAAGGCCTTGGAACACTTGCAATTTGAAATTTTTCTATCATTAGAATTTTTTGTTCTTTTGTCATTTGCTGAAGTACATAAATAAAGTTTTCGCTTGTTTATATATTTATACACTTGTGACTGATAAAGATACATAACGTTGTTTCTGGAATACATGTATAATGAGAACCCAAGTGGAACTTAGGTACACATTAGGGGGCAGAGAGAAGAAAAATGGTTTTAACACTTATTGAAACTTGAGAAAAGTTTACAAGTTGAAGTTAAACCGAGAGGATGTTTAACACTTGTTGAAACTTAAGAAAAGTTTACAAGTTGAAGTTAAACTGAGATAATATTTAACACTTGTTGAAACTTGAGAAAAGTTTACAAGTTGAAGTTAAACCGAGATAATGTTTAACACTTGTTGAAACTTGAGAAAAGTTTACAAGTTGAAGTTAAACCGAGATGATGTTAACACTTGTTGAAACTTGAGAAAAGTTTACAAGTTGAAGTTAAACCGAGATCATGTGTTTAACACTTGTTGAAACTTAAGAAAGTTTACAAGTTGAAGTTAAACCTAGATCATGTTTACTTGTTGAAACTTAAGAAAAGTTTACAAGTTGAAGTTAAACCGAGATTATGTTTAACACTTGTTGAAACTTGAGAAAAGTTTACAAGTTGAAGACTAAGGTTAAACACTGTTGAACTTTTATGAAAAATTTACAAGGTGAAACCAAGGTTATGCCAAGAAAGGTACTTTTGTACTTGGCGAGGTAAATCATCAGTTTGTATAACCGAGGTGTGTCACCCCGAGAAGTTGCACAAGGATTGAAGTGTATATTAAAGATATGCAAAATATTCTAAGTATAGAATCATGCAAAAGCAGTAAGAGAAGACAAAGATACAAGCATTCAGAGAAGGAAAGTTTTATTAACATTCAAAAGAAGGCACGTCGGCCAAAACTTACTAATTGTTCCAAAAAAAAGAGAAGAACAAAAGTACATAATACAAAGGAAAAACACATCAAAGTAAAGACTCTTCGGCAACAACAGATGGTTGGGTCTGAAGTTCAGACGACTGTTGGGAAGACACCTCGGCAGCCTTCTCCACCGCAAGTTCGACATTAATTTCTTGAAGGGTTTCATCAAGGCTCTTATCGGCAAGGGTCACGTCGATTGATGCCTTCTCAACTGTAGCATCTTTGGGAACTTCCTCACCCTCCTCATATTGAGTCAAGTCCAGGACTTGCTCATTCAGAGAAGGGGACTTGGTTCCAGCAGCCTCCTTTGATTTCCTCACCAAGATCTCCTCCTCAGACTCAGATTCGTCGTCAGATTGACTTGGAGTTAGAGGGAATGGAAGAGGAATGACGTCGGCGTTCCTGAGGGGCGAGTCCTCGGGGACTTCAAGCTTTTTTAGAAAAGACATCCAACCAAGGGTGAAACCCTTGTTGCATGCCTGCTTCACTTGCTTTTCATAGTCCGCCGTGACATCGGCCACCCCCTCATTGTAGCCCTTCTCATCGGCTGCCTTGAGCTTTGCGTCCTTCGTGGCCAAGGCCACTTGCAATTCTTTTTGGGCTTGGGCCGTTTTGTCCTCAGCCTCAAGGACCTTCTTGATGGCCTCAATGGATTCTGCTTTCTTCGGCTACATCCTTAGCTTTAATAGCAGTCTTGGCTTGATCCTCCAAGGTCTTCATCTTTGATTGCAAGTTTTTATTAGTCTTCTGAAGACCGAGACCTCTCTCTTCTTCTCGGTCAGCTTCTCCCGGTTCATCGATAGATTGTACTGAGAAAGAATGGGCATGCTGGATCGCCTGAGAAAAAATAAAACAGAGTAGAAGTTATTACAAAATTTTTTGCAGTATAAAAAAGAAAGAAAGAAAAACGACCAAATAAAGACACTTACTTGAACGGACGCTGAAGCATCAGAGCATAGTTCTCATATTCACTCAACTCGGCGTTTCGGTCGAGATCGCCGGGAAGAAACAGAGCGGTACTAAGGGCAACGCCAACATTAATGTCATCGGCACTATCGCTGGCCATAACTGGCTTATCTTCCAGAGTGATTTGGGGGGCCCAGGGGGAATCGTGCTTTCGAGACCCCGAGGTGGTTGTAGCAGATGACATCGACCTCTTTGATCGGATAGACTCGGATGGTTGGGCCTCGGCAGACCTCTTTTTGGTAGCAGATGTGGTCTTCTCACTCTCAGCCAATTTCAAAATTGGCAAAGTATCTTCAGTATCAACCTGAGTCACCTTTGCTTTTGGCTGAGCCTTCTTTATTCTTTTCGGCTTCGGAGGGGGTTAGGATTGCGCTGGTGGAGTGTCAATGGTTGATGGGATGTTGGCCAAGAGATCTTTGGCAACTGCTTTCTGGCGACCCATCTCGGTAGAAAAAATAGTTCGTCGCCGACGTTGGCGTTGGGATATTGGGATCAGATAAGGAGCCGAGGTTGATGGCTGTTCGGCTGGATCAGAAGTTGATCCTTGATCTTGCCGAGATGTAGAGGCAGCTTGAGGAGTTGTGGCGGAAGGAGGAGCCAGACTCTTCTTATTCTTCTTCTTGGGGACGTCGGGAAGAGCTGACTTGTACGTAGGAATGAAATTAAGAAGAAGAGGGGCCTTCCGTTTGTGGACTGGCAGATCCAAAAGTTTTCTCAAGTCTTTGCTGGGAAAGAAAGACTGACGGAAGCCCTTTGGTGGCTGAGGGAGAGCTGCAAGAAAAACAGACGTTAAAAACAAATAAAGTATTGAAGACTTTAAAAACAAGTTAGTATGAACACAGGGCTCTTACCATTGCCCTCTACAAAAACTGATCGAGGAAGAGGGTAGAGATGGAGGTCCTCGTCTGGAACGAACTCCCAATTCCCCGAGGTAATGAAATAGTCATCCCCAGCTCCCTTGTTGGAGTCAGGGAGGTCGGCGACAATTTTGTACTCTGTGGACCTCGACTTAAGGTAGTAAACGTAGCCCATATCTTTTTTGAGGCCACACATGGTGTAGCAGTATTGGATATCAGCTAAGGTAATCCTAGTGTTTTCTTGTTTGGCTAAGGCTATGATACCATTAATAACTCGATAGGAATTGATGGCGAGTTGCATCAGGTTCAACTTATAATAGTGAAGTATCTCACAAAAAATGGTGTTGAGTGGGAGCCAAAGTCCGCACTCAATGAAGGCTACCATAGGGAAGGGCATAGAATCAGTTGTAGGCATGATGGAGTCGTCCTCCCCAGCCAACCTCAGATGGACGTCGGCCGGGATGTCAAACTCAAACCTAAAGTGATCTAACTTGGTCGGGGTGTCTACCCTATGCTTCTACATACCCATAACGTCGGCTTCACTTAGTGGAGTTGGATTTCAGAAGGAAGGAGTTTTTGGAGGGTTTTAGGGACCTCGGCTAAAGCCTAAGAATACACAGAATCTGTGGGGAATCATTTCAGTTTTTTCTAAAATAGGTTCTACAAACAAGTCCCAAACCTAAAACTATGGAGATGAAGATTGAAGGCACGAATTTGGAAAACAGAAACAGGTAATGCGATTTAGAGTCAAGAATAGTGAAGGAACATCAAGAAACACAAGACAGGTGTAACAGGCCAAGAACAGTAGCAAAAGTGCAGAAAAATTGTGAGCAGTACATATATTCAAGACATGAGCAAGAGCAAAGTCGTGAAATAATCACATTCAGATATATGATTCGCAAATCGAATGTTTGAACAAAGCAGTAATGGCAACAAGTAATGAAGAGCATCAAAAACTGAAATTAGGAGAAACAGTAAACTCATCGAAGAAAAGAAGCCGGTGTTGAGTTCGTCGAAGTCAGACGAACGGTAGCTGCAGAAAAGATTAGCAAGAACCTCGCCGGAGGAGGTGGACGGAGCAAGTTACAGAGCTTTAGAAGCTTGAACAATGGAGGATTTGGAAGAAAAAGCTAGAGAGAGAGAAAGCCTTAGAAACGATGGAGAAAAGTGAAAAAATAAGGAAAGGGGGAAAAAGTTTTGTTAAAACTCGAAACGGCGGCAAAACAGAATTAATGAACCTAGAACGACGGATCTGTCAGACGGCGCATGCAAGCAGAATTCGACTTACAAGCGCGTAACAAGTACGATCCAGTAAGGGGAAGGCATGTGGCTTAAACGGTTGAGTTATTATGTATAACAGCTCATACGCGTGAAGAAGCTCTTGGAATTCTTGATCTTTAAGAAGACATGTCGGCCTATAATGATGATCTCGGCTTAAGCCGATATACTGGTAGGAAGTACCGATATAGGTTCCATCACCTCAAAATGCCGAGGTAATAGAACCTAGGGGGTAGTTGTGGGGATATATTTTCTGAGTACCAACACGTGGCCAAGGTGACGCCGACGTGTCAGCCGAGGTGCCACGTGTCCTGGTCATGACGCCGAGGTGATCTCGGCAAGGCCGAGGTTATCTCCGAAGATGTCGTAATCCGAGATAAGCGGATAGGGCACAAGAGTCCTAGAATGATGAGGGGACTCAGCCTGGATAAAGATAAAGCTCTTAGGGAGTTTATCTCTATCTATTAAAGAGTCCTGGATAAGTATTGAGCTAAAGTCCATTGAAGCTAGGCTTCTGTTGGGACAAGGATTGAGTTAACTATAAAAGAAAGACACCCCCAATGGGTCTAAGGTACGCAATTTATATTCAGAACAATGAGTTTAGCAATTGATTATCTTTGAGAGATATACTGACTTGATCGTTGGAGTGCCCCCGGGTGGACGAACCACCGCTAGAATCTTCTCTTGCTGTTGCAGGTCAGCCAGGTGTCATCTATTCTGCCAGCACTCTCCAGCTGAATATTGAGTTAGCAGTGTGGTCAGAAAATCACTCACACAGCAGTGTTTCCTTCTCCATGTCAGAACTGTTCTGCCACTCCCATCTTCAAACTATGATAAGTACAGCAAAGCATGTCAAGAGATTACTTGATATGAACACCAAAGGAGTCAATTCAATGACCAAAGGGGAGAATTTTGCAATTAAGAGATAAACTATACTTCCCAAACAATGTTGGATGCAGCTACAAGAGTAAACTAATTACAAACTACCAAGAATAATGGGTGCCTTTATAAGTGGATGTGTTTTTCATTAATTAATAAAAAAAAACATTTGTCAAGTAGCATAAAGGAGCTCCTTTGTCTATAAGAAAAATTTCTATGCTTTCAGACAAACATTTGATTAATAAAAAATTCCTACCAAATTTCATCCAGTCAATAGATATATTCATTTAATGCCTGTAACCAACTTTCTTTGGAATAAAGACAGATTATACTTTACATTTACCCCATTACACTACCAAAGAAACCTATTCAATGTACAACTTCTCAACAATCAACAATATCAAAACCTCCAATTTTTTTAACAAATACCTCAAGTTCATACCATTTTCAAATTTTTGAAATAAAAAAGAAACCTAATCCGTGCATGCACTGCTTGCATATATCCAATTATTAGTCATAAAAAGTAATTAAATAGAATCTCACACACACTACCTTCCCACCCTTACTTCTTCTAACTTCTTTGGCCATTTATCATTTATTAAGTTGCTTGTGACAGATAACATTGCTTCTTAAAAAAAGAAGAAGAGAGAGGCAGACACTAAAAGGAATTACAATTGTTCTTGAATGCATAACAAGCATTGGATGCCAGTGATGTTGACATGGAGACTACAGACCCTAGAGCTAAATTAATGTTTAATGATTTCTGTATAGTGGTTATGCATCTTTTAAAATTATTATTGGGCAATGGCAATTGGCAGGTGCAATTCACATTTCAATCCAAAAAAATGACAAAAAGCCAATTGAACATGAATCAAATATTGTTCCCTAGAAAAAAATGAATTTAAATATAAAAATCCAAAAACCCATAAAATATATAAATGTTTTTGAATCACCAAAAAGCCAATTGAACATGAATCAATATTTTTCCCTCGAAAAAAAAAAAAATCCAACAATGAAATTAAATATAAAAACCCAAAAACCAAGAAAAATATTAATATTTTTTGTATCACCAGAAAGCCAATTGTACATGAATCAAATATTTTTCCTTAGAAAAAAAAAAAAAAAAAGTGCTGCCAAAGAAAAATTGAGCCTTTAGGAGTAAAAATCTTCTTCTCTAGAAACAATCTTCCCATCAAACAAAACAAAACCCAGAGAAAATAGGGGGGAAGATGATGGAAAGGGAAACAAAATTAAGAAGAAAAAAATTCCAGAGTAAAAAAACTGAGGCACATCTGATTGAAACAATAATGGTGTCATACCGAGAAAAGGTAAAGGGAGGTTTGGCTATCAACACAAAGATTCCGAAGAGAGCTCTTACGTGATTTGCAAACGAATGGAAGTAGGGGAGCTTTTTTTGGACTTAATCTGTTGGATTTAATAAGATAAAAGTAGAGCTGCCATCTCACACTTCTATACACTACATACACACACATACATATATATATATATATGTATATTGTCGAGAAAATCAAATCAAAATCTTTATATTTTACAAATAAGAAAATCAAATAGATAACTATAATAAAACAATAAAAGGGTTTCGATTGAACATAGAAGAAGGGACAAACAAATCAGATATAAATGTATGGACATATGTAGAGAGATATAGAGAAAGAAAGAGGAAAACCTGGTTATCAAAGAGAGGGCAGTGGTGGATTACCCCAAGGTTCGAATATACAGAGAAAAAGGGAGATTTGGAGAGAGAGAGAGAGAGAGAGAGAGAAGAAGAAGAAGCAAACCTAGTAGTTGATTAGCAACCCTTCTTAGGTTATCTGGTCTTGTCTAGTCTGGATTAGAAGCAAACCCTTTTGTGCTTTTTGATTGGAAGCTAAAGAGTTGGGGCTGAAGAATTAGGGCTTTTTGATTTTGTTTATTGTTTTTTTGGTTTTTAATATATTTTTTAGTGTTTGGCGAAAGTGATTTTTATTTTGGCGTTAATTAGGGGATTAGTGGTTTGAAAGGCCGTCGCAAATTAACAAAAACGCAAAAATATAAAACCTTTTGCGACGATTTCAGGTTATCCATCTCTGATAATAGTATTTATTCAGTGTTTTTTGGGCAACAGTCACTTGCCGTTGCAAAAAAAAAAAAAAAGATTTTGTGACGGATTTTTTTACCGTCGCAAATGCTTATTTTTTGTGACAATTTTTAAACCGTCACAAATGATTCTGTGTCTAAAACCCACTTTTCTAGTGTTGAGGCTTTTAACAATAAACATTTTTTAAGAATTTTTTCTTTTTATAATTTTAACCAATAGACTAAATGACATAATTGTTGCCTTGATTAAGAGTTTGAACAAGTGATTGAAAAAATACATATATATGAAAAAAGTAATATTATGTAAACAAAATTTTATAAATAGAATAATGTGACTTTATACCATGTTGTTTGATGGATTATAGATGTGAACATGTTTTGTTGAATTCTCATAATATATATATTTTTTAGATTACATATATACTCTTTAAAAGTTGCTTAAAATATGAATTATTTCATATAATTTTTAAAAATTACAAATATCCCTTGTTATAATTTTTTATTTAACAAAATTAATAATAAAAAAATCAAATTCTTAACTACAGTCCTATACAATAATAAAATTATCTGAATTGTTAATTGAAATATATTTTTGATATCATTAAAAATAATTAATTGACTTGATTAATTATTAATAAAATGGATCATTTGTTATACAATTATAAACTTGAAGAGATGGAATACAATTTCCATAACTACATGAGACAATCCATATTTTAAACAAATTTCAAGATGTATTTATAATTTAGTCTACTTTTTTTTTTTCAAAAAAAAAAAAAAACTAGTCTACTAAAAAAATTAAGTACAATATTTTCATACATATGTATATATATTATTTTTGGGGGAAAAAATAATATTTTAAAATTTTAAAAATATATATTTATTTGTCAAATTAGTTCATAATTTTTTAAAAAACAAAATTTAAAAACTTAACCAAATAGAGAAATAGCCACTTACAGAATGAAGAAAAAAACACATCATCAATAGAGGTGATAAAGAACCAAATAATTCAAACTCGACTAGTTAAAAACTCATTCAAGTTCAATTCATTAGGTAAACAAATCAAATTTAAATACATTTTAAAGCTCGTTAAAATTTTCAAATCAAACTTCAACAATCAATTGCTCGTTCGGTTCAATTTGATAAGCCTAAAACTATATAAAAATACCAAACTACTCGAGTTCGACTCAACAAAAACTCATTTGAGATCGATTTAAAAGTTTAATGAATCAAACCTGAACAGTTAATTGTTCGGCTGGTTTATCACCCCCAAACATTCTCACACCAAAAATGCAGTTCGAGAGCAAAATAGAAAGGTAAAAATTATCACAGGAAGTTCCCAAAACAGAATCTGGAAAAATAAAAATAAAAATACATTGACCTACTATCAAATGAGAGTTGTTAATAACAATCGAGTTCGAATTCAAGCATATGATGAACCCACAATGTAAAAATTATCCCAGGGAGTTCCCAAAACAAAATCTGGGAAAAAAATAAAAATAAAAATACATTGACCTGCTATCAAATGAGAGTTGTTAATAATAGTTATTAATAATAATCGAGTTCGAATTCAAGCATATGATGAACCTACAATAATAATTATAGTATATGTATATCCTTTTCCCTGACTTTTACCAATATTGCCAAAGCACAAGAAGACGAAAACTTTCAATGAATGACCTCTACGCATCCTAATTGAAAGTTAACTCCAAAATCCCCAATTTTTTTTTTCTCTCTCCCTTAAATTATCTCAAATCTCCAAACCTGCAAAACCAATACCATTGAAACAAATCACCATCTAAGCAGCTACTAACGGGGACCTACACTTGCTTTGACCTGGAACTGCCTCCACATGCAGTCTGGTTCAAGCAATCTATGACCCATGGCAATTCTGCCTGACACGTGGATGAATTATGAACCATGGAAGCCACCTGCCCAATTCCAGGAATCGTGTTCGCCTCACTAACGCGAGAAATCAAATCAGTGGGAGTTCCCGTCACACTCTGATAAAATCCAGAGGATTACGATTGGGAACCAAAGCACTTTCAACAGCAGATTTGTGTCCTCCATTTCCATTAGAACTCGGTCTCTGTTCGGCTCGTTTTCACATTTTCATTATCTTTTACTTGCCTCTGCAAATTCTTTCTCAAATTTATAATCAACCTATATATAAACAAGTGTTTTCTTCCACTCAATTAGTATCGTTCTCGGATTTGTGAATTCCGCTCGTGCGGATTCACTTACGCTGTGTTTGGTTGGGTGATTTAGAGAGGGATTTAGAAAGGGAAAGGAAAAGGAAAAAGGTGTGTGAAACTAGGTGAACTATAAGTATATTTTATTCACATTTCACCTACATTTTTTCATTTCCCTTTCCAAATCTCTCTTCAAATCCCCCAACCAAACACAACATTAGTTGTGGACTTTTCGTTCTTTTTGTTTTTTGTTTTTTTTTTTTTTGTTTTTTTTTATCCTTTTGTTTGTAGAGTGATATTAATCTGAAAATGATGAAAAACATTCTATTGTATCAAATACAATAAATTCAAAGACTAAAAACATAAAATAAGAGTCTCAAAGTGTAACATTTCGACTCAGATCAGAAAGACAACAAATTGTGGACGATCACCAAGTCAACCACCCAGACAATCACCCAAAAGTTGATTAAACTAAAAAATAGCAATTTGACAATTGGAGCAACATTGTTATCATATTGCTATTTTACACTATTTGTTGCTAAATTATAACTTTAGTTATATATTTTACTTGTTCACCGTTTGAGTTGTTGTTACGTAATGCCAAATTATAGCAATGACGCCACATTGGTGCAATGTCATTTTGGCACAATTCCAACCAACTTTTTCTCCTATGTTTTAGATGGTGTTTGGATATAGTTTTTTGGATATTTTTATTTTTATTTTATTTTTGTCTTTTATGATCTTTTTAAAACTTTTTCTAAAAAAAAATTATATATTTATTTACATTTTACAAGACTAGACCAAAAAAATAAAAAAAATTAAAAATTTTGAAAAAAAAAATTATTCTAATTCACCCACCATTCACATGCCACTACAATATTGAAAAAAATAAAAAAAAAAATACTACCTACTTTAAAAATTGAAAAATAAAACCCACCAACACCTACCCACCAATCTTGCAGAGATATCTACAATTCTAACCAACCATCCACCTATCCGGGCATTCTTCAAAATATATCTACAATTCTCACTCACAATCCACCATCCACCGACCATTAATACTTATACCATTTTCACACATTATTCACCCACCAATAACTACCCATTAAAGAAGGTCTAGAGAGAGACTCTCTCTAGGTGATTTCCGGTGATACTCCAGCGTTGCTCTGGCGACATTCCGGTGACCTATTTTACACTTCTAAAATGTGGATCTACACTATTAGAATATATATCTACAGTTTTTAAGTGTAGATCTGGATTTTTTATAAAGAAAAATAAGGGATATGAGAATTTTCTTCGATTTCGACATAGATTTTTAGATTTTTGACACCTACAATGGTTCCTTCCTCTCTCAAGTCTTCTCTCATACCGTTGTGAGTGTATTTCCTTCTCAACTCTAGCTTCTGGCGGTGTTCGATGTCCTATGGCGGCGGTGGCAGAGTTAGGCAACAGCGACGGGGACGACGTCAACGGAGACGGTAGGCTTTCAAGCAGATCTTACTTTTCAGACCATATCTTTGAGAAGATCGGTGGTTTTCCCTAACTCATAGTTGTTTTTTTGACGGATTTGTTTTTATCTTTTGTTTTGTTGTTTAGTTGGAATGACCTTTTAGGGTCTTACTTATGTAATGTTATTGTTTATTAATATAATGTGTCCCATGTTTTCAAAAAAAAAAAAAAACAACCACCCATTATTTACTTTGTATGATTAACATGTTTCGAAAATAATTTTTCAGTTTTTTATTTTATGTGTTTCTTTTGTCTTTGGTAAGCTGTTTTAATTTATTATTATTTTTTTTACTTTTTGTTTTAGTTAATCTAGATACACTTTTGTGAAATTTTTATTTCAAAACATCAAACTTTTTTTATTTATTTATAAATATTTTACTTTTTAAGTGCATTTAAAAAAATTAACTAATATATATATATATAATTCACTATAGACAACAAGACAAAAAATAAAAAATTCAAAATAAAAGAGAGTAACGTAGTTTAAGTTTTTGTTTTTTAAAATATGTAAAACTTAAGCTTACAAAGTGACCGTATCTATAAAAATTCCTCTAGTCGCCACTGATGATACTCTTGTCAAGATTCAAACAATAAAATAAAAAAATATAACTCATTTACATTACATAGAGACGTTAATATACATGGGCACTTAGTTAAATATAAACACTTATAATATAACTCAAAATGTATCTATATATATACATATATAGGGAAATGTTGGGGTGTGCACTCCTTGAAGGGTGCATACATATGCACCCTATCACAAAATATATAATTTTATTGTAAAATTTCATAATATCAATAATAATATATAACCTTGGCATAAATTGATGTAGCAAAATATCTAAAATTTTGTAGTTGATATTGCAAACTCACCTGGGAACAAAATGTTACTTGTTACTTACTAAACAACACACGCGTTTATATTTATTCTTGACTTAGGCCTCGAATTGTTCAGACTTTTTACAAGTTAAATTTTTTATTTTTCATAATATTTTTTTTGTAATTTTTTTAATATTTTAAATATATATATATATATATTTAAAATACACCTAATTTAGATAAACTTAAAAAATATAATATTTATAAAAAATATATATTTTTAAAAATACAAAAACAAATATACAAAAATTTAGTACGTTTTCGTATTCTTGTATATTTATTAAATTTTTTTAATATTTTTTTACAAATATTTTACTTTTTAGGTGCATCTAAAAAGTGAAAAAACTAATTAAAATATTAAAAAAATCACTAAGAATAAAAAAACTCAATTTTCAAAAAATCAATCTAAACCAAACAGGATATTAGCACACATTAAGATCCCGTTTGGGGATATGCTATTTTAGTCTAAAAACTAAAAATTTACTATAAGTTATCACATCATTCTGAAGTAATGATTAGTAAATGTTTATGACCCAGAAAAAACTTTCAACAATTTCTACAATGATGTGGCATAATACACATCAACTTTCAATTTGTCACATACTCAATTGTGTGGGGTCTATCCCTTTTGCCACATCATTTAGGGGTTCAATTTGTGGGTCTCTAATACTACTTTTAGAATTATGTAAAAAATAGTGAATTAATCATTATTTGAAATTTTGAACATTGAAGACTTTTTTTTCCCCACCCACTTTTCGCACTATTAGGTTATATTTTGATCATAATTTTAGAGAGAAATTTACGTAGAAAAGAAAAAGTAAATGAAATAAAGCTATTTTTTACATTTCCATTATCTTTTACTTGCCTCCGCAAATTCCTACTCAAATTTATAATCAACCTATATATAAACAAGCGTTTTCTTCTAGTCAATTAGTGTTGTTCTCTCCTAAAAGAGACTTGATTACTTGCAAAAGATTCTTTTCTTTTTCTTTTTCTTTTTTTTTTTGTTTTTAATTTTTATCAGCTACTTGTAGAAAAACATGACAATGAAATGTGAAAGTTCAAAAAATTCTACCCCTAGGAAGAAGTAATTGCCATTCATGAGCTATGACTTTTGAAGTCATCAAGTCTTCTAACAGAGTTCCCTCAAGTTCAAGTTTAAAAACTGCAATGCACACGCTAAACTCTCATCTTTAAACTCTCGTACCTAGTAACCTTCTATACTAAGAAGCCATGGGCATAACCTCTAGTGCTCTTTTGATGTTATTTTCTTTTCTTTTCATTGAAAGAATTGAGTTCTGTTGTAGCAGTACAAATTCAAATGTGAGTTGCATAGTGAGTGAGCAAGAAGCTCTTATCGAGTTTAGGGGAAAGCTCAAAGATGATGCAAATCACTTATCCACGTGGGTTGGAAAAGACTGTTGTCTATGGAAGGGAGTCAGTTGCAGTAGGAAAACAGGCCATGTCACGAAGCTTGATCTACGTAATCCAATCCCTTTTGATTCCCAAAAGGGTGATTTTTCAGCATTCTATAAATTTCGACACGAACAAATTGAGAGGCGAGATAAGTCCTTCTTTACTCATTTTACATCATTTGAGTTACATAGACTTGAGCATGAACAATTTTTCAGATATGCAATTTCTGAAATTCTTGGGCTCCCTGAAAAGCCTGAGTTACCTTGACCTCTCTTGGTCACAATTTTTTTTATGGAATGAATCCTCATCATTTGGGGAATCTTTCAAGATTGTAGTATCTAAACCTTAGCAATAACGCTTTAGTTGGTCCAATACCAGATACTCTTGGAAGGTTGATATCTCTCACAGTCCTTGACCTTTCTTTTAATGACTTTGATAACTCAATGTTGCATTGTTTGAGTAACTTGAGTAGTCTTGTCCATATTGATATTAGTTCTAATAATTTTAACAGTTTAATTCCTGATGCTCTTGGAAGGTCGACCACTCTCACCTTCCTTGACCTTTCTATAACGTTTCTGGTTTAGACCAGACCCATTTTGTATTCTGAAGTCGGGTTTCATAGCCTCGTATGGTTGATCATGTCTTTTCCCTCTCATTCTTACTTGAGTTTGACTATTGAGTTGTATTGAACATGTTTGGAACAGGTTGGTTGCTTAGTTTTTAAACTTTTGTTCCCTTGGATTTTGGTCTTCCGCTCGAGCAGCACTTCTTGCGCTCGAGCAAGATTTGTAAACTCTCTGTACTTTTGCAGGTCTACAAAACTACTAGGAGAGTGTATTCTACGCTCGAGCGGCGTTTCCTACGCTCGAGCGAGTGGCCGCTTGAGCGGCATTTTCTCACGCTCGATCCTTGGTCTATTGTCTACAAAACTACTGGATGCGCTTATTCTACGCTTGAGCATCACTTCTTGCACTCGAGCATAACAACTTATTGTGTCTGACGCTCGAGCGTCAACTCTTGTGCTCGAGTGGACTGTGCGTATATCAGATCGCGAAAGTGACTTTTTACATCACTTTTCAGACTCCTTTTTCCTAAAAACCCTAGATCAGGACCTTCTCTCTCTAAAACACACACTCTCTATGTCTCTACATTTTCACCTAGTTCTAGTGATATCTCTACTCTCTTGCCTTTGTTAAAAAGAGTGAGCATCTCAAGATCTCCATTTTGATCCGAATAGAGTTAGGTTTGAGCATCTTTAAAGTTTCATCTTTGCCTTGCTCGTCTTCTCTCTTTGAGGTAAGAATTTTCTACACTTTTATATAATTTTTAACTTAGTTATGAGTTGTTATTGTATAACAATGGTGGAATTTGGGGTTACTATGAACAAACCTAGGGTTTGGGTATTAAATCAAAAAGGGGGTTTCTAAGGTAATGAGCTATAATTGGTAATAGAGTTAAATATGAGGTTGTATTGTGGCAAAATGGTTGATTTTGGCATTTGGGTTGATATTTGGGAAATAGGGAGTTTGCCCTAAAATGTTTCAAATATTTATTTTTTATAAATAAATGGAATTGATATTGAAAATGTGAAATTGAACGGATGTTGGCATAAAAAGTGGAGAAGAATATGTATTATCTCGCATCCATGGAACTTTGAATAAATTACTTGTCTTGAGATTGAATATATGTTTAGAGATATCTGTATTGGGTTATCGGTGGAAAATAACTATGACTATTGTAGAAATTGTATGAGGATTAAGTGAATTGAAACTAATCTCTTGTTGATTGTCATTGAATATGACTGTGTTTTAAATACATTGTTGTAGACATCCCGTTTTTGACCGCCCTCAAGACTTGGGCATTACTGATGGTTTGCTCGGTGTTGAAAGATGTGCAGGGCACAGGTTCAGTTTCTTCGACAAGGAGAGAGGCAAACCCTTCAAAACACTTTGTTTAGGGGTTTGGAGTTGAAGAAAAGAGGAGAGGAGGGGAGAAAATAGGTTGGAGAAGAAGTTCGCCATGAATCCGGGTAGAAGAAAGTCGAGCGGCTCTCGCTGATCAGGCTTATTCAATTGCATACTTGGAATTTAGCTATGAGGCCACTACCATTGGAAAGAATACTTCCGGGGCTTCATTTTTGGTTCAAGAATCTCCTAGAGCCAAGTCCGGGTGGAGGAGATATGATGGGTTGAAGCTGGGCATCATCCCGGTTGGATCGAGTCTGCGCGGCTTCACGGAAAAGGGCATAACTTTTTGCACAGGAGGAATTTTGATGCAAGGTTTGCGCCATTGGAAAGCTAACTTCCGGGGCTTCAATCTGGCCATCCACCGGCACTTTTTGACCTCACCGGCCACCCATCGGCACTCTATTTGTCCGACCGGCCAGAATAAAGTGCAGGTCGGCACTATATTGTGCCGACCGGCAATATATTGTGCCGATGACCTCTTTTATGGCCGACCTGACCCTTTTGACCCTCCCAGGCATGGTGCATGCCAGCTGTGCCAGCTGGGATGCACAGAACCAGCTCCACGTGCATATATGTGGCTATTTTGCACCCTTTTGCACCTTTGAACCCCCAAAAGCTTCTAGAAGCTTGAACCCTTTGGCTAAGCTTCTTGGAGAAGCTTGGCCAGCTGTTTTAGCTTCCTCTAGAAGCCACAAACCCTTTGCACCCTTTGCCCCTTTCATTTGGCTTCTTGGAGAAGCCAAGAACCTTTGTCTTTGCCTATTTAAGGAGCACTCCTCCTCCATTGTTGAAGGTTAGAGATTCTTAAGCAAAAAACCAGAGATATAGATACATATCTGATATAGATACATATATCCCTCCATCTCTCACTATATCTCTCTCATTCAACCTCCAAACACCCTTGTTCTTGGGCCATTCCTTCACCAACCCATAGCACAACACCACCACTTCCATTTCCAGAATTTGGGAGGTCATTTGCAGAGCTTAGGAGCACCAAAACTTGGTCCAAGAGGTGCTGGTTTGTTGGTCTACAAGGGTAAGCACACTTTTCCCCAAAACTAGCATTTCTTGGTTCATATCTAAGCCATAGTTGCATGTATTTTTGAGCTTCGATGTAAACTACAAAGAGGCTTATTTTAAGCCCTTCTTCAACATTGAAGAAGGGCTCAACACTGTTTGGGACCTCCATGCATGACTAACTTCAATACCCTCTTTGGTCCCTATTTCTTGCATGTTTCTTTAGCCTACCATGCTTCTGTTTTTGGGCCTTCGACAGGCCTGAAAAGTGTCTTATTTTGCCCCCCTCTACATGTCTCATGAAGGGTCTTTGGCTGTTTGGTGCACCCTTTTGGTACTTCATGTTATACCCCTTTGTGGGCCTTAATGCATTGCATTTTGAGCATGTTTGTACATTGATTTGGGGCTTGTCATATACTGTGGGTAGTCATATTTTTGGTCCCTCATCAGTATTGTAGAAGGGTATTTTTCAGTTTGGTGCATGCTTAGCATACCTACCATGTGATGCCTTGTAATTGCCCTAATATGCCTTAGGTTGTTAGCCTTTGTTCGAGCATGTTTTAGGCTTAGATTTGTGAAGCTTTTGTGCTTATTTTGCCATGATTTAGGTCTGTCTTAAGTTGTTTGAGTCGATCCTAGCATGCATTATATAGCCTCTTTGCATTTGTGTGGCCTGTATGCTTCAAGTATGTGAATGTGTGAGCATTGTTGCATGCTTTGTTGATTTATTTAGTTGGTTTGGAACCTCCTATAACATGATTTCAGAGCTTACGTTGCATGCTATATGTCCATACTTAGCCTCTTTAAGTGTGCTTAAGAGTTGCCTTGTTTATGCTTAAGGTGTTGGACCATGATTGCATGCATGTGTGTGTGCATTTTGTGCCTTCATTTCCATGATTATGGCCGCTGATTTTGGCATGCTTGCGAGTTACCAATGTTAGTTTAATCCCATCGTTGCATGTTGTTGCATTCCATGTCTGTTTACATGTTTAGGTTGCGCGCCTAGCATACATTGCTCATTTGCATGTTCATGTTGCATACTTAGCCGCCATGCTTAGGTTGCATTTCATTGAGCATGCATCCCTTGCCTCTTGACCAATCATGATAGGGTTGGGGGCCCTTGGATTTGTTTTGTGCTTATGTTTCATTTGATATCAAAGTTGCTAACTTGGCTTTCGGGCCATCATGCTTTGAAATGCGTGATTGATGGCCCGGGGGTCGAGGGCCATGCTCCCTTGAGTCCATTGCCTGATGGAGTGGTCCGTGCATACATTTGTCCCTAAATCCCATACCTTGCACTGCTGGGTCTGCTGTTGCTTCAAAAACTGTCTCCTGCAGGAATTTTATGCCGGCCGCAATATTTTGTGCCGACCGGCACACTTTTTGTGCCGACAACTTCAGAAGCAGCCGATGGACACATACTAATAAGCCGGTGGATATTTGCTTCACAGCCGGTGATGTTCTGAGTACTCAGGGATCTGTCTCAGGACTTTGGCAATTTTCCCAAGAAGTCAAGACAGTAAAACAGAGGCAGCAGTGGCACGGTCGATTTTCGGCAAGGCGGGCTGAAGCATGCATCATTCGCGCATCCCGAGGCGAGGCTGTGGCCATCTCTTTTTTGCATTTAATTTAATTAGATTAGAGGTCTTGAATAATTTATGTTTATTTTTCTTGGACTATTATTATTTTGGTCCCTCCGAGTGAGGGCGAATCTGTAATAAGTGTGTTGTGTGTGTATGTCTTCCAACCCCCATTTCTTTCTTCCCTTTTATTTACCTGCTTATGATGGTAGTTAGGGCATATTTAAATTAGCATACTTATGCAATGCATGCGTGCATCCATGCATTTGTTTACATGCACCGGGCTCGGTACATCATACAAACTGCATTGCATTTCAAATCTAACTTGAATACGTGTTACTCGTGCATTTCACATGCCATCTTTAGGGTTAGCCGAGCCTACTCTAAATTGCATCTTCGCCTGTGTTGCATTAGCCATCTTAACATGAGCTAGGTCATGCATATTTCGCTAACCAGTTTATTGTTTTGGCACGGAGTACGATGTAAGTATCTATGCTTTAGCATCTCGCATGCGTGTGAATGTTAACATGACAGCATGTTTACCATGTGGCTAGTTGCTTATGTGATAAACTGTTTGAATGCCTGTGGGTGGAGGTTGGATTGCTTGAGTTGGAAAAACTCGTTGAAATCCGTGTTTTAGCCTACTTGCGAGTAGCAAATTCCGGAACGCTTTCAAAACAAATGGATATGCAATGCTTGTTTCCAAATTAGGCAATCTAGTCTATACTTGTTTGCTGCGCGCATAACATAGTAATTCTAGGCTAATAATTGGTATAAGAACGCATAACGTTTTCAAAATCGGATATCACGGTTAGTAGAGGCCGGTCTTCGGACCGGGCGAAAGGGGGTGCTCATAGCTGACCTTCCCCGATCGTACCCAAGCTCCCGAGCCAAGACATTTGGTGATGACGGACACGTGGCCTTCGGCACCGAGTCAGGGTTTCCTAAATTCCCCATAAAAAATATTTAGGTGGCGACTCTGTAATCTGGCAAAGCAGTCCATGTTTGGCACTACTTTTCAAAAAAATCTGTTTTCTCAAACGATTTGCCAGAGTTGGACTCTTTGGTTCAAGATTAAGAACCGTGACAAAAGGGAGTCCGAACTGTAGAGTGAAGCCCACGGGCGCGTCTACAATTGTATATGTATGATGTTTAGGAGGAGAAAGGGGATGTACTCCATGTTTGGGAAGAGAAAGTGGATGAACTCCATTGAACTAAGTTGGCCTGTGTGTCCAGGGTGAAAGTCCCGAAATTATTGTGTATATACAATGGTGCCAATCCCGCGGACGAAATTTCTATAAAATGGCAAATTGAAATGTTTGGATAATGATTGTCCTGAATTGTGAACCACTGAGTTGAAGTCTCATTTGGGTTGTCCGGATAATAATGAATGTAACTCATGAATTAAGATGAAATGAACAGACTTGAAATGAATTGAGATATAGAACTTGGCATATCATAACTCTGTAGAATATTGATGATTATACCTGTAGCACGTCCGCGGGGGACCTCGCTACAGCTCGACTCTCGATTTTGTTGTCGCGGTTCTAAATCTGAACCAAAGAGTCCAACTCTGGCAAATCGTTTTGAAGAAAAACAGATTTTTTGAAAAGTAGTGCCAAACATGGACTGCTTTGCCAGATTACAGAGTCGCCACCTAAATATTTTTTAAAATGGAAAATTTAGGAAACCCGACTCGGTGCCGAAGCCACGTGTCCGTCATCACCAAAGTGACTTGCTCGGGAGCTTGGGTACGATCGGGGAAGGTCAGCTATGAGCACCCCTTTCGCCCGTCTGAAGACCGCCTCTACTAACCGTGATATCCATTTTTTGAAAACTTTAATGCGTTCTTATTCCAGTTATTAGCCTAGAATTACTATGTGATGCGCACAACACAAAAGTATAGACTAGATTGCCTAATTTGGAAATAAACATTGCATATCCGTTTTGTCTCGAAAAACGTGTTGGTTTTTGTGCTACTCGCAAGTAGGCTAAAATTCGGATTTCAACGATTTGTTCCAACTCAGGCAATCTAACCTCCACCCACAGGCATTCAAACAGTAATATCATGTAAGCATTTAGCCGCATGGCAATCCTATTGTCATGGCGAACATTCACACGCATGCGATATGCTAAAGCAATAAAAACTTACATCGTACTCCGTGCCAAAACAGTAAACTAGTTAGCAAACATGCATGACCTAGTTCATGTTAAGTGGCTAATGTAACACATACAGGAGTGTAATCTAAACAGGCTCGGCTAACCCTAAACATGGCACATGAGATGCAACAACTATCACGTATTCAATTTTGAATTGAAAGTACGATGCAGTTTGTATGATGTACCGAGCCCGGTGCATGTAAACAAATGCATGAATGCACGCATGCATTGCATAAGGTATGCTAAAATAAACATGCCCTAGTCCATTACCATAAGCAGGTAAATAAAAGGGATAGAAAGAAGTGGGGGTTGGAAGACATACACACACTCACACACCCTTATTACATTTTTGCCCTCACTCGGAGGGACCGAAATAATAATACAAATAATTAACTACGCAAGCTAATTAATTATTACAAACTCACGAAATTAATTAGACAATGATTAATCTAATTTAAAACAGTAAATGCCTCGGGAGGAGGCCCAATGCGTCGCGCGCCTGGGATTCGTTCAGAATCGCACTGTCATGCAAGTGTGCCTCTGTTTTCCCTGCTATCCTTCTCTGAAATTGCCAAAGTCCCAGGAGTGCCTCTAAGGGCACTGGGGAGTACCATCGGCTAGGTAGAACTTCCACCGGCAGTATAATAAGATCATCGGCACTGAAATAAGCCATCGGCTGCCAATTCACTGCCGGTCGGCACTAAAAAGTGCCGGTCGGCACTTAACACCTGCAGAACCTGCAACTCACAGCAGCAGAGGGCAAGACTTGCATGGCAATGTAATTCAAAGCATGTATGCACCAAACACACTCCCTATCATGTTATTGACTCGAAGGGGCATGTGCCTCGATTCCCGGACCACCAATCGCGCATTTCCATGCATGATGGCCCTAAGAACCAAGAATGCAACTTTGATTTCAAATGCATGCAATGCAAACAAGCAAACAAGGGTGCTCAAACCTCTATCATACTTCATTTCAGAGGCTTGACATGCATGCAAATGTGATGCAACCCTAAGCATGTTATCTATCATGCAAAATGAACAATGTGATGCACTTATGCAAGGCACACAAGCAAGCATGCAAACCAATGGGGGATGGACTTACACATGAATTAGGCAACTCTAACAAAGGCCCAAAATCAGTAGCCACAATGCTAAATTATGAGGGCCAAACACACATGCACACATACACATGTTAAGGTTCCAACACTTAAGCATAACAACAACGTTCAAGCACACTTGAAGAGGCCAAACATGGGCTAAAAGCATGCATGGAAAACTCTGAAATTCATGCAAAACATGAGGCCAAATCATGCAATAAAGCAAGCCAAATATGCAACAAATGGCCCAAGTCTTGAAACAAGCCATGAAGGCTTAAACCAAGGCCAAGTCCACCAAGCCTCACAAGGCTAAGGGGACTCGAAACAGGTCACAAGAAGACCTAAACAAAGCCTAAGGAGCACCTAGATGGCATCTAAGAGGCTCAAGTACAAAGGCATGTATCATGACCAAAACATGGAGTATTCAACACATGCTTTTAAAGCATTAAAGAGGCAACTAAAGCATGCATACAAGTACACCAAAAAAGTCTGAAATAACATGCTAGATGGTTCCAAACTATCAAAATGAAGCAAGCATGGCATGCTACACACTCATACTCTCAAGGCCAACAAGCCAAATGCAAAGGGGCTATGTAATGCATGATGAGATCGACCCAAATGGCTATGGACAGAGTTAAATCATGGCAAAATAAGCACACAAGCTTCATGGATCTAAGCCTAAAACATGCTCGAAGCTAAGGCATACAACCTAGACATGTTAAGGCATAAAGAGGCATTACAAGGCAACTATGCTAAGCATGCATAAGGGGCCGAAACCAACTTGAAATCATGTTATAACATGGCAATATAAGCATGGAAAACAAGTCAAAATGCTCAACACACACTCAAGCATGAAGCTCCTTTGGAAGCCAAAATTTGCCCTTTTCAAGGACATCAAGGAGAGGGGGTGGCCCTCTCCTTCTTGAGACTCTAAGGCATGCTCCTCACCACTGAAATCCCTCAAGATTTCAGTGGTGAAGAGATCCTAACACCAAAGTCTCGGATCTCCCACAAAATAGCATAAAAAGTGGCCTTTTCAAGGCCTAAAGGTGGTCAAACCTACCCAAACCACTAAACACTCTTAATATACAATGAAGAGGGTCAAAAAACAGAACTTTTATATGCCAAACACTAAGCTCAAAAACTACTTTAAAGCAAGTAAAAATAGAGTGCAAAAATGGGGGAAAAGGGTAGTTTTGTTACCTTTGAAGACCACCTTCACAAAGGTTGGAGTGGATGGGTCCTTGAGCTCAAAACCAGTCAAGAACACTAAAAAAACAGCCCTTAGAACCTCAGTTGCAAGGACAAGGTGAGACACTAGGTGTTTGTGTGCAATAGTAAGGCACAAAACACCTAGATTTCAAAGAGAAAGAGAGAGATAGAGTGTATATCTATTCTAACCCTAAAAGAACCAGAGCTCTCACTCTCTAACAATGTCTAAAACTCTCAGATTTTTGTCACCTTCAAGCAAAGGGAAGAGCCTTCCCTCTTATAGGCAAAAAGCTTACAAGCTTAGTCCCTAAGCAAGCTCATCCCTCCATACACGTGTATGGAGGGGAAACAAGAGCTAAACAGCTGTCTAAAAATATCTCAGAAAGCAGCTGCACAGTGCCCGGCCGGCAAAAAATGTCATTTTGACAAAATTAGTGCCGATCGGCACAAAATAGTGCCGACCGCACAATATAGTGCCGGTGACAACTCTAGCCAGCCGGTGGCCTCTAGCCCCAGCCGGTGGTGTGTAGGGATGCCTCACAAAGCATTCCGCCCTCCCAAGGCAAAACACAAGTGTTTGGTGCAAAACCAAACACAAACGGTCGAGTCCGGAGGTCCTGAGGCACGGCGCGCGTAGCCGAGAACTCCGGGAACTCCAAACGAACACAAACATGGATAATCACCGAGTGTTCAAGCGGTGGCGTCCAAGTCTTGAAGACGGTCAAAAATGGGGTGTCTACAGTTGCCCCTCTTTGACAGAACTCGAAAGTCATAAAAATGACGGGAGTGAATGTCAAAGCCCAGAGACGACCCATTTTTGACAAGGCCGAAGACTTGGACAGACATACAAAGCGCAAATGGTTGAACTCGCAAGCTGCCTACGTATCCCTTAGGGAATCAAACCAGCGTAGTTCATGCAGGAGGCACATATGCCAAAGATAAGATATGCGCCCGTAGGCGGGGGCAAAATGCAACCGAAAATGCAAGAAGCCGAGCATAACTTATGATCATGCAAAGAAAGCTGTAATGAAGCAATACATGCGACAGTCTACACTACAATGCAGAAAGGATGTAAGAGAATTATGCAATTCTCAAAACGTCTCACTCGGGAGATACAATACCTGTGCGGCTCGTCTGGTTCCACCAGCGGTAAATGAACCGTACATACAATATCGTGCCTGAAAAGAAAGCAAACTTAACAGGTACAATATTGTTAGCAACATGCATGACATATGCAATGCGAATGCAAAATGATGTGCAATATATACAAAACTATGTATAAATAATGCAAATGATAATGCAATGTAATTGAAACTAATGCGATGCAAACTACGTGCAGGGCATTTGAATCATGATTCGATCATGAGCGGTTCGAAACCACACGAATGTCAGATAGATTGATGGAAGTGACAAGTCCGTCTACCATAGAAAAGGTGTCGAAGCCCTCAAGGCGCCAGCGCACACAGAACTATGAGTAATGTAGACAGACATAAGAACAAGTATTGGGTGGATTGACATAAGTGGGGAAACGACCCGCTGATGAGGGAATAATGATCCTAATGTCGGATGCAACAATGCTACACTATAATGCAGTGGAAATGGATACAATGGATATGGCACGCGGGCCAAACCGAGTCTCGCCTAGGAAGAGCATGTACACATACAAACCATGTCTAACACAGAAACGGTGCCGCTACCCTCAAGGCTCGGACACAAAAACTCGACAACTGTGTTTTGACACGAAAAATATGGGCACATACCAGACCAAGCTCAACAAGGAAGGGCGCAAGCCATGGATGGAAGATGATGCAGTGGATGCATGCAATCGGATGCAATAGAAGTGGATATTGATACAATGGATATGGCACGCGGGCCAAACCGAGTCTCGCCTCGGAAGAGCATGTGCACATACAAGCCATGTCTAACACAGAAACGGTGCCGCTACCCTCAAGGCTCGGACACAAAAGCTCGACAACTGTTTTTGACACGAAAATATGGGCACATACTAGACCAAGCTCAACAAGGAAGGGCGCAAGCCATAGATGGAGGTGATGCAATGAAATGCATGCAAGCTACAAAAAAAATGCATGACAAATGCACTATACTACAATGAAATGCATGACACATGCATGTGTTGTGTTTTGTTTGTTTTTTGAAATGCATGACATATGCAGTATTTACAAATGATGCATGACGATGCATGATGATGCAACGGCTACGATTGCAGCTTTCCCTATCTTACCAACAGGGCGATATACTAGGTTGGTTCAATATCCAGAATCGAGGCGTAAACACGCCGCCTCAACCTATGGGCTTCCATACAGATTTCAAGCCGAGGGTACAACCCCCTGGGTATTTAAACCAGACTTTAGTCTCGGAGATCTCGAACCTTTGCGTTCTAGGCATAAGCCATTCAAACTCTAGTTTTCACCGTCCCAGTTGGTCTTCTAGGAACTCACCGCAAACACCAGGCTGATGGCTTTACCAGACCACCGAAAGTCGTTCGGGCACGACGAACACCAAAGGAATTGCACCTTCAGAGGATTTAAGGTCTCCTAGACCGGGATGCACAGCGTATGCATGACGATGCAAATGATGCACGATGTTTGAAATGCGTGCCAACGCACGGCTTTTGAGATGCATAACAATGCAAATGAGCGGGTTTAAGGTCTCGCCAGACCGTGCGTGTTTTCGGTCCCGCCGGACCGGTAAGAGGTAATGCACGATGCATGATAGGGCGGATGAGACACGCGTGCCTCATAAGGATGGAAAATGAAGTGCAAATGGGGTGCGCACTCGGCGCGATGCGATGTATGCCAAATGCAATGAGGTGTGCACTTCAATGCACTGAAGGTCTTACACCTCCCGAGGATTTAAGGTCTCCTAGACCGTGCGTGTTTAAGGTCCCGCCGGACCGGTACGTGTTTAAGGTCTCGTCAGACCGGAGGGGCAATGCATGAATTGAGATGCGGTGCACCAGACAGCGCGATATGCAAGATCGCGTGATGGAATGCATGCCAAATGCAATGAGATGCGCAAAACAGCGCGGTGCATTTAGACAACGCGGGTGAAGGTTTTGCACCTCCCAAGGATTTAAGGTCTCCTAGACCGGGCGTGTTTAGGGTCCCGTCGGACCGGTACGAAAATGCAAAACAAAATGCAAATGAAGCACGTGAGGTAGTACACCCACGTGGCTCAAGATGAAATGCAAATGAAGAAGATGCAAGACGAGGCACGCGTACCTCGAGATGTAATGGAATGCGAAATGAGGCACACGTACCTCATTTGAAAATGAGATGCAAAACGAGGCACACGTACCTCGTTTGAATGGAAAAGATGCAAGTCACAAGGACGTGCAAGACGGCGCGACGCGACGCGCCGACAAGAATGGATGCTGCATGCGACGGGGCAACTTTTGAATTTTACAAAGACAAAAGGATACAAAAAGGATACATTCTTGCTTGAATTCAGTGCCTCGCACAGAAGAAACGGTCCGAGGTCAAACGGAGGCCGGTTGAGCATCGGGGATGCACTTTCTTGCACTTTCTTGAGAATGAAGACCCAAAACCCCTTATAGCCTAAAAACATCCTTGGGAACACCACCGGCTGGGTGGGGTGGTCACCGGCCACCACCGGCTGCATAAAACAATCCATCGGCACAATATTGTGCCGACCGGCACAAAACAGTGCCGACCGGCCAAAAGTTGCTGATCGGGGGCAGAACTGCCATTTCACTTCGGGTCTTTTAAAATAGGGCTTGAAACCCTATTTCCTCACTTTGCCTCCGCCGAAAACTCCTCCTCTCTCTCTCTCTAGAGTTTGTTTTCTTGATTTCTCATCGATTTCTTCGCGTTTTACACCCGTTTTCTCGTCGGATTCGCGATATTCTTCGCGTTTCGGACATTTTCAACCGAACGAATCTCCGTTTCGGTGTACTTTTTGCTAGTTTCGCTTTTTCGGGGCTTGTTCCCCTTGATTCCGTCTTCCTTTCCGTGCCTTTTCTTCTTCCGACCTTTCCGGCCATTTCCGGCCTTCTCGGGGTTGACCTTCTCGGTTGACTTTTCGTATCCGGCTTTTCTGGCCATTTTCTCACCACCACTGCCATGGCTGATGACATTCCGCATGTTGGGACTCCCCCGGACCACGAGATGGACCCCGGGGTCGAGCTCCTCCCTCTGGGTGAGCGTCCTTTTGACCCGGCGACCTACCGGCCGGCTACCCATGTGCTACCCCGCACGGACGACTCCGCCACTTCCGCGGTTTTGACAGGGTTCTGGACCCGGAGCTTCTACTGCGCGAGCCGACCTCTCATCTGTCCTTCGGCACTGTCGAGGTAACACTCTTCTCTGTTTTACTTTTCGCAATGTAGAACTGTAAACTGTCAACTGACATAGCTGATTACAACCCTTAACTGCTTAGCTCTGATACACTGTACTGTAGTCGATTGTAGACAACTTCACAACTGATATCTGCTTAGGACCGAGACACATGCACACACACTGCACTAGTCTGAATCACCCAAACACACGGCACACATTGCACTGTCGATTCGCCGACACTCGGTACTTGTTTGAATCTGAAAACGCACTGTATGCTGTATTTAAACTGGATCATACGAGGCACGTTGATACATTATACGTTGTAGTTCGCCTACTAGCATACTGCACTCCAATATCTGCTTGAATCTGAAAAATGTGCACACATGCACCATATCTGTATGCTTCTTGGAACTATATTCTAAATATTTGCTTTGCAATTACTGCTTTTGATTACAGGGAGACTCCCATACCGTCCGCGGGTATGGGAACATTGCTGCTCGAGACTGGTATTTGGATCTTCCCGAGGCGGTTCGACGCATCGTGGACCAGGCGGGCTTTGGCTCTTTCTGCCGGGGACTTTCTAGGCTCTCCGCCTGCAGACCTCTTCTTGCCGCCCTGGCAGAGAGGTGGTGGGACACCACCGATTCATTTCACCTATCAGCGACTGGGGACATGACGATGACCCCTTACGACTTCTCGATGCTCACTGGCATCGGGGTGGGGGGTGATCCGATCCCTTTTGATATAGACATGGATGAGTGGACCGCAGCCCAGGTCTACTTACTTGGCGCGGCTCCGCCTCTGGCTCGTCCCGGCTTCGTCCGGTATTCTTGGTTCGAGGTGCAGTTTCGGGTCCAGTCCGCACTCATTGATGCAGCCCCGATGACCCCAGAGGCCGTGGATCAGTATGCACGCGGCTTCTTGATGTTCCTATTTGGGACGACTCTCTTCGCCGACCGGGCGAACACAGTGCCCCTCTGTCTCCTCAGTGCACTGGTGGATGTCCGAGATCTTTTGCGTTATGATTGGGGCGGCGCTGCTTTGGCCACTCTCTATGGCTACATGAGCTCGGTCTCTCGTGGCAGTGGACAGCTGCTAGGAGGCTACTGGCGAGCCTGGGAGGTATGTCTTCTTCTCTACTTTACATTTCTGTTCTGTACTTTCTGTACTCTGTACACTGCGCACACTGTAGTCCGCTTCCCACGGATTGCATATTGTACACACGGCACACACATGCTCTGCTTTACACTGACTGTACACTGTTCACACTGTACACTCTGTTCAACACAATACACAACACACGGCTCCGTTGTTTCTGCTTTATTCTGCATCCTGCTTGATCTGATAGTCATACTGACATCTGTTTTGCAGCTGTGGGTGTATGCCTACTTCCCCAGACTAGAGCCAGTGCCGGAGACGGAGACCCCTCTGGTCGTTCCCTTCTCTCTCGCCGTTACGATGGGAGGTGCACTCGGAGGCCCCGAGACACATTCAGCTTCTTTCGCCGTTTCTTCGACACCATCACCCCCACCGAGGTATGTTTTACTTACAGTCGGTTTAAACTTCGCTTTCAAGCGTACATTTCTATATCAGTAAATAATCAACTGTATTTCATTTCAGGTCACCTGGCAGCCGTGGGCTCCACTACCAGCGGTGATACGAGATCGGTATGCCGGCGCCATCGAGACCTCGCGCTACCGGATTTTGCTGGAGGGCCCGGTCTGTCGGGCTTGGTACCTGGGGAGCGTTTTCTGCGCCAGACCCTCGGGTTGCCAGAGCAGATAGTCCCGGTTCACCCTCCCGAGCACATGAGGGATACCGAGAGGTTTTCTGTGCAGCAGATGGAGGACTACACCCTCGGCTGGGGCGAGGACGGCTATAGGGGCGAGGGCGACTACTCAGAGTACGTCCGGACCTTCTTGATGCGGCCTTTGAGCGGGGGCTCCCGAGCTGATCCAGCGAGACCTGCGGCGCCAGCGGCCCGGGCAGAGGCAGGAGCAGGAGTGGGGTCGTCACAGAGGGCCCGAGCTCGCGGCAGGAGGGGAGTGCAGAGGGGACGAGGGACGGGCTGGCCCGCTCTTCCTACCATGGTGACTTACAGGGGCAGAGTGGGGAGACCTACCAGATCCCTTTTGCTCCTCCTCCGGCTGGTCATGAGTTGGCCGGCATTCCCGACTTGCCTCCGGTATGTATTACTTTATTTCTCGCTCTTGCATTGTTATTTCATTTCAGTTCATTCAAATATCCCACAGAATACTGATGTATTTAATATTTTTGCAGGCTTCCTCCGAGTATACCCGTCAGTCAGTGGAGCTGAATGCCTCCCTGATGGGGATGCTACAGCGGACTCTCGACGCCTTGGCCGTCTACGGCCTGCCGGTATGTTCTTCTGACCACAGTCTCAAATCACACTTGTTTCGCACAATCTGCTACACTGCACAAAAATCTGATAAACTGCTCGCGGCTTCATACACTGTACTCATACACTGCATCTTGCACTGATTCACTGTCACGCATTCACACACTGTACTCATACACTGCATTCTGTACTGATAAACTGCTCACGGCATTCACACACTGTACTCATACACTGCATTCTGTACTGATAAACTGCTCACGGCATTCTGATGTGTTTGTTCTTTGTATTTTCAGCCTCCTTTCCCGATCCCTCCAGTGGGTGGCGCTGCTCCAGCTGGGCCTCCCCTCTCTACTCGGGATGGCAGGATATTCCCTCGCACTAGAGGGGGACGTGGTCACGTGGGGAGCAGCTCACGAGCTCCAGTTCCAGGAGATGGAGTCGGAGGCGGGGACGGAGTCATTTGCGGAGGAGGCCGGGGACAGCTCGGGCTCGGGCTCCGACAGTGACGGCTCCGACGATGCTTATGTGCTTTTGCCCAGGAAGAGGGCGAGGACTGATCCTTAGGCATGAGGCCTGCTGCTGATGATGATGATTTTGCTGCTTCTTTTCTTCATTTCTTTTGTTGTACTTTTCTCTTTTTGGTAGATAGAGTACTATGTACTGCCGCAGGCAGATTTTTTGCTTTCTTCAAAAGTTGTACTTTGAAAGAGATTATATAAAACAAACTTTTGTCTGAAAAGTGTTTTATTTACATCTCTCATTTCACTGCATTGCATTGCATCATTTTACACCTCAAATGTAAATGGTTATTGATCCATTGTCTGAAATCTGAGCATTTGCATGTACTGATCAGATAACCACCAACTAACAGCGAACAACCATACAAACCACTGCTCAACCGAACACACAGTTCGTAATCTGCTGGGGATTGACCTGCTGGGGATTGATTTGCATATAGCCCATAACACAGTATTTTGGTTTATTCTGCACACAGCAAACTTTGAACAAGTAACCCAATCTAACAAGACGGATCTCAAAACTGAAGTGAAGGTTGAAACACACTCGGATGTCCCAAATTTTTTTCATTTCTTCTCTTACCTGGCTAGATGTAGAGAACGGCACGGCATTCTGAGCACCGACGATTTTTTGGAAAAGGGGTTTCACAACCGGGGTCGAGCCTACAACTGAACACAGTAGAAAGGACTCAAGTACAGAAAGTAAAAGGCACACGACCTAAACACAACGAGACACCTCGGAAAAGACTCAAAACTAAATTGAGACCGACAAATCAAAAGACACGACACACGACATGTTTACAAGGGGTCCTCAAATCTCGAGGAGCCAGTTCCTCCGGGTATTATTCCCACCCTTTCTGATTTGTGTGATTCTCACGCCACTCGGCCCTCAAGCTCGGTTTTTCTCTAAAACCCTTTTTCACTTTTCTCTCGACTTACGCCTCTCTATTCTTTACTCTCTCATTTTTCAATCCCTCCCCAGGGTGGTTGATGGACGAATAGAAAGTCACAAGTTCACGCCCAATATTGTTAGCTCACGGCTATTTCTTCTGATAGATAGAGCGCCTTTCTGGCGAGCGCGTTGATGATAAAGGGGGGACAGAACACCTGGCTCAACTGTGCCCCTAGTTCGCTACTTTGACCATTTTTTCGTTTTCTTTCTAAAACAGTTTTGATCAAATGAGCGTTGGATTAACGCACTTATGCAATTTTTGATTTAAAAATCATACGAATCAGGCTGTGCGCACTGAAAATTCCCCTTTTGGGTCCAAACATGGTCCAATTTTGAAAAATGAAATAGTTTTCGAGAAAATAAGTCAACTTCAGTGAAAATTTTCAAAAACTATTTTTGCAAACAGTGAACGCTCAACGAGCGCAGAACTTACCCTTGAGATACGCAACCTCGGATCGGAGGCAATGGGAAATTGCCCCTGGCTTAAAGGGGGATAAGGCAACGGAAAGTTGCCCCTAGTTTGGATGAAGACTGAGGGCAACTTTGGCAATAGATGGCAACGGAAAGTTGCCCCTTGTTTGGATGATGCCGCGGCATGCTCATTGATGATTGAACTCGACCGGGCTCTCAGGCGCGGAGCGGGCGAAGACAGCCACAAACAATATATGGACACAGTCACCTTGAAAGCGTTTGGTGACTGGTTCCAGAAGGAAGTTGATCACGCAACTCCCGGTCGCTGCAGTCGAGACGTTGGATTCAGGAGGAAATGGGTAATCAAAACCATTACATGGACTGAGACGCTATGAAAGCGTTGGGGGCTGGACTTCAGGATGAAGTTGCCTACGTATCCCAAACATGGGAATCAAGCCTTACGTAGTTCCGGTCAAGGTACACTCGGGTATTTTAACCTTCACTGTTTAGGCTCTAACTTTTGCCAAGGCGCCCAATGCGGGTTTTCGACCTTGCGAGCTTTTTTGTTTTTCTTTTTTTTTTCTTCTTTCTTTTTTTTTTTCTTTTCATTTTTCTTTTTTTTTTTTTTCTTTTTCTTTTTTTTTTTTTTTTTTTGTATTTTTTATTTCTTTTTCTTGCTCTAACTTTTGCCTGGGTCGCCCCTCCGGGTTTTCGGCCCAGCGAGCCTCTCAAAGGGTAAAAGTGTAGCAAGTCCATGCCAAATGGTTTTGAGATTGAAGCCTCTCTGTGTCCAGGAGAGTGACTGTGGTGTTGATTTACGGGAAGAGTCCAACGCGGTCGCTTTTCGAGCTTTGCTTGGTGGGATCTGATCTCCCTGATCTGACTTTGAGGCCTCTTGCTCGAGGGCTGCTTCAATACGGGCCACACGGGCGTTTCATGGCACAGCTGAATGTTCTGAATGGAAGCCGGTTTACAATAGATAAATCGAATCTTGAGGCCGAGAGCGATCCTAGGCTACAACATCTCAAGAGCGATTCCACACAAATCTTCGCGAGACCGCACAAAACATTTTGTTTTTGAAAGTTTTCAAGAAAGCGACAAATCGCTCGTGCTGAAGATAATGTGGAACCAGTCTGGGTCAGGCCAGGGTCCTTCTCAGTACTCACGCCGATAAGCATGGTTTCATTCATAAAAAGCTTAGCATGCGCTCTTTTTCTCAAATGATCAAAGTTTTGCAAAACCCGAGGAATTACTTCCTCTTCGTTTTCATCACCACAGTGTTAAAAAGGGTTTTGGAAAGCTTAGGTCATTATACAATGAGGCACAAGAGGCAGGCGGTATACTGTCGTTCCATTCACACCTCTGGCATAGCAACTCAAATAGCAACAAGTACGGAACGTGATAGCCACGGCTGTTTCATTCAGATTTGTTGACATAAATGGCTCCCTGACAGAAACAGACTCAAAAGCAAAAACAACTGTTTATAAAAAAAGGTGTTTGAGGCAACAACCCCGAAATCACCATGGTACTCTATACAAGAGGGACTGACTCATTACAATTAGACAGACCCTTAAGCAAAAGGAATGTCTCAAAACAATGAGACAGGTTCAAGACAAAACAAAAGACTGACTCGACACCCAAGTCAGAATTTACAAGGTTGCGTCGGAGATGCTCAAAAATGCGTGCCAAACGCCACATCCAAAAATGTACCAGACACTGCCCACAGGCAATTCATCTGCTGATTATATACTCACGGTATCTGTGTCCTCCGTATCTGTGTCCTCGTACTCCAAGAACTCTGTAGTGATGGATTTGGCCGAGGTGGGCGGGAGGATAATCTTGTTATCAATCAAATCTTGTACCTCGTGACGGAGGCGGAAGCAGTTATCAGTAGCATGGCCTGACTGCTGGTGGTACGCACAGTACTGAGTGGCATCATGGCCTGCTGGAAGGGGTTTGGGGAGTGGCCTAGGATCGAGGGGTGTAAGATGCCCCTTTTTGGCCAAGATCAGAAGTGCCCTAGACAAGGCATGGAGAGGATGGAAGGCCCTGCGCCCTCGGGGCAGGTACTTTGGAGCCTGAACACTCTTGCTAGATGCGCTAGCGAATGGGTCAGCGGGTGCGGCTTTGGATTTCTGATTCTTTCCGGATGCAAGGCTGGAAGCGGGAAGAACTGTCTTGGCATGACGGGGCCTATCCCGATTCTCTGATTGACTGGAACTGCCCTCAGGCGGAGTGGGGAAAGCACCCTCCACAGCTTTTGTCATAACTGCGGATACCTGTTGCTTGTTCATCCCCCTGGCTTTCAAGCCTCTACTGCCACAGCAGTTGTTCGATAGGGTCGGCATCTGCCTCCATCTTGCCTTTATCTCTGGCCTCGGCCTGATTCAGAACTTGGTTTGATGCGTCGTTACCATAACTGGAGGTCATCTCCGGTTGGTTGAGTTCAATCACAATTCGTCCCAGTAGCGGGGGCTCCTGGGGTATAAAGCTTCCGACGTATGGTGCGACTGGCGGCGAAGCTGTCATTCCATAGGCGAGATCCGTCACGGATCTTTGAAGATCACCTATCATCCCCATTAGTTCAAATGTAGTGGGCTCGCGAGCCTGATACAGCTGAGGGGCCCAAACCGGGTGCGCAGCCGGCGATCTGGGCGGATGCGGCATGTCAACGGTAGTTCATCTTGTAGGATGATCCCCTGATTCAATGCGGCCGTCATGACCACAAGCTCTTCTGGATTCTGCATCATGCTAAATTCTGCCTCAGCAAGAAAACACTAGCTATCCTAGCCCAACTCTCTGAATCTCTGAACTGAAACAGAAGACAAACGGTACTTCAGCCCCAGACAGATCAAACACGGGTGTAGCCAAACAACGGTACTATACTGCTGATCACTGTTCCCCAGATTCACTGTTCAAAACTGAACTGATACCCGCGGATATAACTGATTCCCCAAAACTGATACTGGTGCCTCGGGCCAAATACAATATCAAAGATTGCAAACTGATATGTGCGTTCTCCCTGCAGAGATGCATTCTAAAAGCACATAGCAGATAAAAGAGCCAATACACCCCTATGTTGGGGTAGGGTTTCCCTGTCCTATTTTGTTAGGAGCTAGGGTTTCACTACGCACACAGCGGTTTCAAACAACCTATATCGGGTAAAGCAACCTGTCCTAGTTGGAATGGTCACTATGGATTCCGAATATGTACTAGGTCGAATGGTCAAAAAGGGTGCCCCGGTAAAACCGGGGTTTGTGTTCCCATACTGGCAGAGCCCGCAACCGGTCAGCCTTATGGTCATGCCTTGACAAGACAAGCCTCCGGCAAACCGCTCAGGAATAGCAGATGGCCAACACGGTGTCCTAGGCGCACCAATGCACATGCAATGCAAAGAAACACATACGTGTAGTCAAAACGGGATATCATGAGTTCGAGTCAAGCTCTCTAAAGTCCCCAGCGGAGTCGCCAGAAACTGTAGCACGTCCGCGGGGGACCTCGGCTACAGCTCGGACTCTCGATTTTGTTGTCGCGGTTCTAAATCTGAACCAAAGAGTCCAACTCTGGCAAATCGTTTTGAAGAAAAACAGATTTTTTGAAAAGTAGTGCCAAACATGGACTGCTTTGCCAGATTACAGAGTCGCACCTAAATATTTTTAAAATGGGAAATTTAGGAAACCCTGACTCGGTGCCGAAGGCACGTGTCCGTCATCACCAAAGTGACTTGGCTCGGGAGCTTGGGTACGATCGGGGAAGGTCAGCTATGAGCACCCCCTTTCGCCCGGTCCGAAGACCGGCTCTACTAAACCGTGATATCCATTTTTGAAAACTTTATGCGTTCTATTCCAGTTATTAGCCTAGAATTACTATGTGATGCGCACAACACAAAAGTATAGACTAGATTGCCTAATTTGGAAATAAACATTGCATATCCGTTTTGTCTCGAAAAACGTGTTGGTTTTTGTGCTACTCGCAAGTAGGCTAAAATTCGGATTTCAACGATTTGTTCCAACTCAGGCATCTAACCTCCACCCACAGGCATTCAAACAGTAATATCATGTAAGCATTTAGCCGCATGGCAATCCTATTGTCATGGCGAACATTCACACGCATGCGATATGCTAAGCAATAAAAACTTACATCGTACTCCGTGCCAAAACAGTAAACTAGTTAGCAAACATGCATGACCTAGTTCATGTTAAGTGGCTAATGTAACACATACAGGAGTGTAATCTAAACAGGCTCGGCTAACCCTAAACATGGCACATGAGATGCAACAACTATCACGTATTCAATTTTGAATTGAAAGTACGATGCAGTTTGTATGATGTACCGAGCCCGGTGCATGTAAACAAATGCATGAATGCACGCATGCATTGCATAAGGTATGCTAAAATAAACATGCCCTAGTCCATTACCATAAGCAGGTAAATAAAGGGATAGAAAGAAGGGGGTTGGAAGACATACACACACTCACACACCCTTATTACATTTTTGCCCTCACTCGGAGGGACCGAATAATAATACAAATAATTAACTACGCAAGCTAATTAATTATTACAAACTCAAAATTAATTAGACAAATGATTAATCTAATTTAAAACAGTAAATGCCTCGGGAGGAGGGCCCAAATGCGTCGCACGCCTGGGATTCGTTCAGAATCGCACTGTCATGCAAGTGTGCCTCTGTTTTCCCTGCTATCCTTCTCTGAAAATTGCCAAAGTCCCAGGAGTGCCTCTAAGGGCACTGGGGAGTACCATCGGCTAGGTAGAACTTCCACCGGCAGTATAATAAGATCATCGGCACTGAAATAAGCCATCGGCTGCCAATTCACTGCCGGTCGGCACTAAAAAGTGCCGGTCGGCACTTAACACCTGCAGAACCTGCAACTCACAGCAGCAGAGGGCAAGACTTGCATGGCAATGTAATTCAAAGCATGTATGCACCAACACACTCCCTATCATGTTATTGACTCGAAGGGGCATGTTGCCTCGATTCCGGACCACCAATCGCGCATTTCCATGCATGATGGCCCTAAGAACCAAGAATGCAACTTTGATTTCAAATGCATGCAATGCAAACAAGCAAACAAGGGTGCTCAAACCTCTATCATACTTCATTTCAAGAGGCTTGACATGCATGCAAATGTGATGCAACCCTAAGCATGTTATCTATCATGCAAAATGAACAATGTGATGCACTTATGCAAGGCACACAAGCAAGCATGCAAACCAATGGGGGATGGACTTACACATGAATTAGGCAACTCTAACAAAGGCCCAAAATCAGTAGCCACAATGCTAAATTATGAGGGCCAAACACACATGCACACATACACATGTTAAGGTTCCAACACTTAAGCATAACAACAACGTTCAAGCACACTTGAAGAGGCCAAACATGGGCTAAAAGCATGCATGGAAAACTCTGAAATTCATGCAAAACATGAGGCCAAATCATGCAATAAAGCAAGCCAATATGCAACAAATGCCCAAGTCTTGAAACAAGCCATGAAGGCTTAAACCAAGGCCAAGTCCACCAAGCCTCACAAGGCTAAGGGGACTCGAAACAGGTCACAAGAAGACCTAAACAAAGCCTAAGGAGCACCTAGATGGCATCTAAGAGGCTCAAGTACAAAGGCATGTATCATGACCAAAACATGGAGTATTCAACACATGCTTTTAAAGCATTAAAGAGGCAACTAAAGCATGCATACAAGTACACCAAAAAGTCTGAAATAACATGCTAGATGGTTCCAAACTATCAAAATGAAGCAAGCATGGCATGCTACACACTCATACTCTCAAGGCCAACAAGCCAAATGCAAAGGGGCTATGTAATGCATGATGAGATCGACCCAAATGGCTATGGACAGAGTTAAATCATGGCAAAATAAGCACACAAGCTTCATGGATCTAAGCCTAAAACATGCTCGAAGCTAAGGCATACAACCTAGACATGTTAAGGCATAAAGAGGCATTACAAGGCAACTATGCTAAGCATGCATAAGGGGCCGAAACCAACTTGAAATCATGTTATAACATGGCAATATAAGCATGGAAAACAAGTCAAACATGCTCAACACACACTCAAGCATGAAGCTCCTTTGGAAGCCAAAATTTGCCCTTTTCAAGGACATCAAGGAGAGGGGGTGGCCCTCTCCTTCTTGAGACTCTAAGGCATGCTCCTCACCACTGAAATCCCTCAAGATTTTAGTGGTGAAGAGATCCTAACACCAAAGTCTCGGATCTCCCACAAAATAGCATAAAAAGTGGCCTTTTCAAGGCCTAAAGGTGGTCAAACCTACCCAAACCACTAAACACTCTTAATATACAATGAAGAGGGTCAAAAAACAGAACTTTTATATGCCAAACACTAAGCTCAAAAACTACTTTAAAGCAAGTAAAAATAGAGTGCAAAAATGGGGGAAAAAGGGTAGTTTTGTTACCTTTGAAGACCACCTTCACAAAGGTTGGAGTGGATGGGTCCTTGAGCTCAAAACCAGTCAAGAACACTAAAAAAACAGCCCTTAGAACCTCAGTTGCAAGGACAAGGTGAGACACTAGGTGTTTGTGTGCAATAGTAAGGCACAAAACACCTAGATTTCAAAGAGAAAGAGAGAGATAGAGTGTATATCTATTCTAACCCTAAAAGAACCAGAGCTCTCACTCTCTAACAATGTCTAAAACTCTCAGATTTTTGTCACCTTCAAGCAAAGGGAAGAGCCTTCCCTCTTATAGGCAAAAAGCTTACAAGCTTAGTCCTAAGCAAGCTCATCCCTCCATACACGTGTATGGAGGGGAAACAAGAGCTAAACAGCTGTCTAAAAATATCTCAGAAAGCAGCTGCACAGTGCCCGGCCGGCAAAAAATGTCATTTTGACAAAATTAGTGCCGACCGGCACAAAATAGTGCCGACCGGCACAATATAGTGCCGGTGACAACTCTAGCCAGCCGGTGGCCTCTAGCCCCAGCCGGTGGTGTGTAGGGATGCCTCACAAAGCATTCCCTGCCCTCCCAAGGCAAAACACAAGTGTTTGGTGCAAAACCAAACACAAACGGTCGAGTCCGGAGGTCCTGAGGCACGGCGCGCGTAGCCGAGAACTCCGGGAACTCCAAACGAACACAAACATGGATAATCACCGAGTGTTCAAGCGGTGGCGTCCAAGTCTTGAGGACGGTCAAAAATGGGGTGTCTACAATACCACGGTCATTGTATATGCATTTCATACTTATATCTTTGTTAAGATACATATATTGTGTTAAATTGTTTTTACTGGGCTTTGACTCACCCTATTTTGGAAAAACCATTTTCAGGTGTTGGTGATATGCCTTCGCTAAGGCAATAGCTTGGAGGGACTTTTGGAGCAAAGGCTTCCTTTTGTTGTATATTTTCTTTTGTATAGCCAAGGGCTTTATTTGTATTAAGCTCATCTCACTTTTGTTATAAGCAAGTTATGACTTGGAAAGATGTAAACCTATAGGGCATTTACTCATGCTAAACTCTTTTGTACCATTTACTCTATGAAATCAAAGAATATTACACTCTGATTCATGTTGTTATTCATATATGTTCTTAGTTGGATTTATGGTTTATTTCGAGGCATTACACTTTCTGACAATGTTATATTCTTTGTGCAACCTTACCGGTCTTGTCCATTTGGATCTTGGTTTTAATAGTCTTAATGGTCCAATTCCAAGTGAGATTGGTAATATGACACAACAAAGCTTCACTTCACTAGAAACAAGTTCAAAGGTGAAATGCCAAACTTCATGTGGTGGAACCTTTGCAACTTGCGCATAGTTGATTTGTCTAATAACAAGTTCAAAGGTGAAATACCAAACTCCATGCAAAACCTCTGCAACTTGTGCATACTTGATTTATCCTATAACAGTGGGAACCTTTCGACTTTAGTTAGTCCGTTTGGTTGCATCCATAGTAATTTAAAGGTGTTAGAACTTAAAATAAACATGTTTAGTGGTCATTTGCCAAACCACTTGGGAGAGTTCAAGAATCTTGAGTACCTTGATATTTCTGAGAATTCATTTTATGGTCTACTGCCATCATCAATTGGAAGACTGTCATATTTGAGAGTGTTGAATACTAGAAATAATCAATTGAATGGGAGCATTCCAAATAGTCTTGGACAACTTTCAAAACTAGAAAAGCTAGATTTATCAAAAAATTCTTTTGTTGGCATGGTATTTGAACTTCATTTTGCCAAACTCAAGAGGTTAAATGAGTTATACTTGTCTCCAAACACATTATTAGTTCTGAATGTGAGCTCCCAATGGGTTCCTCCTTTTCAACTCCCATCCATACTAATGGCATCCATCAAAGTGGGACCCCAATTTCCTCTGTGGCTTAAGACACAAAAAAATGTTAGAGATTTAGTCATGTCCAATGCAAGCATCTCAGATACCATTTTAGATTGGTTTCATAATATTTTTTCTAGTATTCGACACTTGGATTTATCCAACAATTAGATTAGTGGAAAGGTGCCAATATTTCAAGAATGTAAATACTGTGATTATACAGAGAATCATAGGGAGTTGATATTGAGTTCTAACAAATTTAACGGGCCATTAACATCACTTCCTTTAGATACTATGATATTAGATCTTTCGCACAACTTGATTTTAGGACCTATTCGTATGAGTGATGATAATAAAAAACTGGGATTTCAAATTCTTACTCTCTCAAATAACCATTTCACTAGTGGCATTCCAACATCTTTATGCAAGGCAATGGACATAACAATTATTGATTTCTCAAAAAATCAATTATCAGGAACAATTCCTCGATGCTTAGGACACCTGGATAACTTGGCAGTGCTAGATTTGTTGAATAACAACCTATGTGGTCATATTCTAAGATTTCGCATATCCTTACACTTACATAAAAATAGATTTCATGGGATGCTTCATTTATCCTTATAGGATTTGACATTTCTTTACGCACTTGATCTAGGTGGAAATGCATTCACTGATATATCCTTCCTTAGATCGGATATAAACTAACTCATTTGTCATTTCTCAATCTTCAATCGAATAATTTCTATGGTGGTATTCCTCCACAACTTTGTCGTTTTCGAAATCTACTATTTGTAAACTTGGCACAAAATAACATAACGGGAAATATCTGTAACACCCCAGAATTTTTCCCTCCGCTCTAGCGCAAGAGTTGACGCTTGAGCGGTCTTGTGAGGCTCCCAATCCTTTTTCAGTCTGTTCGAGATTCTAAGAGTTGTGAATTTCTGCTAGAGCGCAGGAGTGGTCGCTCGAGCGGTCGGCTTGGTTAGTCCGTTTGCTCGAGCGCAAGATTGAATGCTCGAGTGGTTTGCCTAGTTGAGTCTGAATTTTTGGGACTACTGGGGTTGCTCTTGAAATTTTTATTATTGTGTTTGGAGCCTCCTTATTTTATTTTGGGACATTGATCGAAGTGGTAACATGATGGTTAAGTAAGATTGGACCAAAAACTTTCACTACAGGAAATGACACTTTTGGCGACTAAAATATTGGTCACCAAAAGCCCCATGTTTGGTCACCGAAACTAATTAGCGACTAATTTTTTTTGTCGCCAAGCTTGTCGCCTATACCTTGTCAGTGATAGTATTGGTGACTAAACTATTTTTGGTCGCCGAATGTAAACGTTTGGTGACTAAAATTTGGTTAGTTGGCAAAAGTTATCTTTTGGCGACTAAAAGATTTGTCGCCAAAAGTGAACGGTTGGCTACTAAACTTTAGTTAGTCGGCAAAGGTTATCTTTTGGCGACTAAAATATTAGTTGCCGAAAGTTCTTACATAAAACTAAAGTCGACTATTAGAGACTAAAGTTTTAGTCGCCAATCGAAATTTTGTCGCAGATAATAAACTTTGCTTGGTCACTAATACTATACTTTACACTGCTAAACTTTTATTAGTCGGCAAATGAAACATTTTGGCAACCAAAAGTATTAGTCGCCAAAAGTGATATTCAGTTATTGGAGACTACACATTTTAGTCGCCAAAAGGGTGGAAGTTTTCATTTCATTCTTTCGCGACCAAATTGTTTGGTCGTTGTTAGTTTTCATGACTAAACATTTTAGTCGCCAAAAGGGTGGATCTTTTTCATTTCATTCTTTCGCAACCAAATTGTTTGGTCACCAAAGGATGCTGTGTTTTCTGCTACCAAAATATTTAGTCAGTAATAGTTTATTCCTCATTCTGATTTGTTTTGGCTACCAACATATTTAGTCACCAAAAACTTTATAAATTTTTAAAAAAAAATTAATTTCTCAACCACCTACATTTATTTCATTATTAGTGCAACGTGTGCCCTGTTTATATAAACAAAATAATCCTTCAATATTGATTATATTAGCAACCATTCGACAACGTGCACATATTCATTAACTTCCAACCATCCAAAAAATTCATATTTAACAGCAAATTATAAATGCAATAGAAATTCCATATCGACCAAGTATAATCCAACCTCAAAAATATAATTCCATAGATAACATAGGATTAAGCAAATTTAATATCCAAAAGGTAATATATACCGTGCAAAAACAATAATCTGTACCGCACTCCATACATAACATTTTTTTAAAGTAAATTTAATATCCAAAAGGTAACTTATACCATGAAAAAATAGTAATCTGTACCACACCAAAAACTAAGTTGCACCACGCCAAATTTTAGATATGTACCAGGCCAAAAAAGTAATTTGTACAAACAATTATAAGGACGGAGGTATAAACACAATGTCTTCCGTACTTGTCAAATAAAAGTCGTATCCACAATTCCACGTCAAAAACCATATGTCAAAATAATGCAAATCATTAGTATTGACTACATATTGGCACATTTAAAATTATAAATAAAAAAAACGCCTTCTTTCACAAGTACAGTTTCACAAAATTATGAGAAGCACAGAGCATTCAGAGGCAAAACTTATGGAAGTTAGCTACAAAGCTGTTTAATATGTCGTTGCCAATATGCAACATTCACCCATATAGTGTCAATCAAAGAATCTCCTGCATTAATTCAAATAAATAAACATGTTCATTGCACTTTTTAGTCATGCAAAATCCATCAATACTTAGGTATATCAGAATTACATAAGGCAACAATTATGATCAGTCAATATATATAATGTCCTGTATAAGCACTCAACTTAGCAAAGAGATACATTCTCCAACTCAAGCCTTGAAATGACCTCAAACATAAATGCCTAAATAAAACTTGATTTAATATTTCAATTAAAGCAATCAAAGAAAGCTAAATAAACTTCCTCAGGTTCCAAGGGACATAAGCTTTAAGTAGTAATGGCTCAAGGAAGAAGGCAACCACAAACTAGAGGGGCAAAGGGCAGGGCTAATAATGAAGGAAGAGAAAAAGAGAGCCTTATTATTAGTCAAAACCACAAAAAAAAAAATTTTTGAGTAATATTTATGATAGAGATTGTTGATGCAGAAGGCATGTTTTCCTACAACAAGCATAGTAGGGAAAATAGAATGTTCTAATAGCATCAATTATATGTTCACATCTGGCACTCAGTTCTTCAAAATCCATTACTTGAAGTTGCAAAATGGGACTAAAAGTGCACTGGTAAGAATTCAATCCATATCCTTTTCAGCCTTAGTCTCCTCGCACACACACAAATGATACTTTTTATGTACACTGAGAACCATGAAAAGAATTGTCATTCCCACTCACAGAAATCAAAAATTCGATCTAGAATATTGAGTCTACGAAGAATGTACCCTCTGCATGCTGTTGCAGAAACAAAAATTGGTTCCACAGGGCTGCATTTTAGATCCAAGACACTGCAGTACACCAAATGCATGAAGATAAGCATAAAGCAGAAAATTAATCACTAAATTTTTTTTTTGATCAGGTCCAAATTATAGCAATGAGGAATGAGGAAGTATCTGACCACCACTTTAGTATCTAACCACACTTTCAGAAATCAAAAATTCGATATTCTTCTAATTGCAACATATGATTTTATTGACATATGAGGGCTCAACATATTCAAATGCTATACATTAGATAGCAATCAAGCTAACGTTTGACATTCATTATCCTTAATTAATGGCTAAGGCAATGACTACAATAAGGAATTTATGACATTCATATCGTGTGGTGCTTTTGTGCTATTTTTCAACATCACAGTAATTTACTACAAAGTCAAAGTTTCAACAGTTAAAAGGAAAAATAATGTTTGAAGAAATATTATTAAATTTGTAAAAATTAATTATAGACCTTACATTTGTTTTTTGAAGTGCTTTTGCTCAACTTCTTGAAACTTGAAGAATGCCCATGAACACCTATAACAAAGAACAAGATTTTTACAAACTATTGTGTTTGAGAACCTGATTATATAATTCAAATCAGACTAAACAATGCCTTGTTATCCAAATTAAGTGACTCTTATCAGCATTGGAGATAATCTGGTTGACAAATTCTACTACCATAAATGGGTATTGCATAGATTGTCTCATACATTTCAGGCTTCTAATACATCGTCAACAATCAAACACATGCACAATAAGTCAAATTCAAAGCAAAACTCAGTAGCCATGTCTCTTACTCTTTTTCTAACAACTAATAGAAGCTCAAAGAAAACCCAAAAAATAACCATCAATATGAGAATAACTTATATCCACCTAACTTGTCCACTCCAAGCTAAACAGAATTATAAAGCAATAAATTCAGACCATCAAATGTTCTGGCAATCTTCAGTGTGTGCAATCCCTATATTGTGACAAAATTTTCTTCTTTGTTCCTCTTGTATCTGGAAAGATATCAACCCTAATTAACATTGCATTTTTCACGAATTTTTATAAACTATATATATGGCAATTGACAGGACAAGTTTGAAAATTTTGCTGAGAAGGCCAAATCAGTGCCTCCAACAACAAAGGATGCCGATAAACTAGTAGTTTATAAACCAGTCCAAACCCAGGTCATCCAACAGACTATCATGATTTCTCTAATTCAAAGCCCATTTTGGAATTTCATTGAATAGGTCATCGGCATAGTCTCACCATAGCCAAATTCATATAACAATTAAATATGTATATATATATATATAGAGAGAGAAGAGCGGGGATAAAAGGGAACATGGGCTGATGGTGGTTGTTCATGGTGGCGGAGGAATTTGGATTAAACTCAATGGTGGCAGATGGGTCAATTTGGGGCTGGGTTTGTGTGAAGGTATGCGACTGGAAGAAAACAGAGAGAGAGAGAGAGAGAGAGAGAGAGAGGTACCTAGGGTAATGCTCCAATGGTGGATCGACATTGATGCGATGGCGGTGATGCTCCTGTAGTAGACAGTTATGGAGACAAAGCAAGAGAGATGTGATTGATTTTGAAACCTAGCAACCCATATTTTCCCGACTAACTGTATCAATCGCTAATAAGAAATGAATGTGTTTTTTTTTCCCGACTAAATAGTTTCGTCGCCAATTAATTTAGAATCCCTCTAAAATTCGAAATTCTCCCCCCAAAACTTGTAATTATAATTTTTTGGCAACCAAACTTTTCGTCACCAAAAGATAAAAACTAATTTTTTTTCATTCGCCGACTAAATAATTTTAGTAGTCAAAACTAACTCTATAGCGACCAAAATATATTTTAGTCGCTGAAAATAAATTTTTTGTGACCAAACTTTTGGTTGCCAAAGATAAAAAGTAATTTTTTATTTTTCATTTGACGACTAAATAATTTTAGTAGCCAAAACTAAATCTACAACAACTAAAATATGTTTCAATCGCTGAAAATAAATTTTTGGCGACCAAACTTTTGGTCGCCAACAATAAAAAGTAATTTTTTGTTTTCGATTCAACGACTAAATAATTTTAGTAACAAAACTAACTTTACAGTGACTAAAAAAAAAATTTGTCGCCAATTATGGCATTTTTAGGGACTAAACAAAATTTAGTTGCCAATAATCAATATACCCCAACTAAAAAAACAATCTATATAATTTTTGGTCGTCGATTCTACAACTTTTGGTGATGAAATTTTTTTTAGTTATCAAATTTGATCGCCAAAAGTGTAATGTCCTGTAGTGAAAGAAATAAGTTTGAATAATTCTATAGTTCTAGCATATATGTTGATGGGGTTTGATGATTTTGTGCCTTTTGTAAAATATTCTAAAGTAAGTATTTCCTTGTATAAAAGGTTTGTCCAAAATATGTTATAGACTGTGTTTTGCATATATATGTATTCTCCTTTTATTGGTGAATTCTATGATTTTTGGCTTTAAATCTTATTCTTATTTGCCAATTAAGGCCACGGGCTCTAGTTTTAATTGTGAGAATTGAGCAAAATGCTCCAACAATGATATCCATATAGTAATGGTATCACCAACAAAAACCTTATCAAAACAAAGAGTTATTGTGCAACAGTCAAATTCACATATAAGTTCAACTATTCTTGTTTTTCTTCACATTGTAGTAATCTTTGCTTGTGCCAAAACTTTTAATGAAATAGGAGAAGTACGCAACATCAGTAATATACAAGTGTATTTCTCAACTTGCACTACTTTCTATTTAATTTCTTAATGATTAATCCTTGACAAAGTTTTTATTTATTTATTTTTTTCTCTATCTATTTGTATTTATTAAGTTTTAACCAATTTACAGGTGCTTGTGGTTGGCTTTTTTTTTGATAACTTTTTGTTGACTTTTTTTCATCTTTAATGATTTTTTTTTTTTTTCTGAAAAATTTAAAAGTTATTCTACTCAACTAGAGAAATTAGAAAAGATAAATTTTTTGAAAATATTGAATGAAAAAAAAAAGTCAAGATTTTTTAAAAAAATCAAAAACAGTTAATTTTTTGTAACCCTTTTTGTGTCACGACCCCAACCCGCCCCTAGTAGGATGGTGCCATGATGGCCAGTAATCCGAGACTACGAGGCCAGCTTTATAAAATTCACACACAAACAGATACATAGGGGCTTACAAATGCGGAAGCAATAACTTAAGGTACAAGTGGTCCATAAGAGCAGTGCATAGATCAAATGAAATGACAAACAAGATATGGCTTTACAGTTTATCGTTAATCAACAAAATACATGTTGGATCTTGATCAAAAGGCTTCTCAGCCGACATATACAAAATACAGGAAATACAAGCCAAGAAGCATGATTTTCAAGATTTGCCGACGTAAATACAACATTGCCGACATGAATACAAAACGAAGCCGACATAATCATGAATCCAAAACAAGCTTGCAAACACATCTAGGCGTCACCGACGTCCTGCTCATCACCTACATATATATAGAGAGGGTGAGCTTGGATACTCAGTGAATGGCATGAACAACAAAGGGGTTTGCATGAATAATAGCCGAAGTCCTTTCCAAACAAAACATGTGCAAACTTTACAAAATCAGGGGATGAACCGTATTCATCTATCAAGTCTTTCAAACTTCAAGGGTACTGTCAAGCCTCATGAAATATCAAACAAATACATTACGAACGAAACCCACGCGGTAAACCGTCAGTGGCAAAACAAGGGAATAACCGATCCGTAATCGATTAGACAAACCCACCGCACAAGGCAGTCGATGGCAAAGAGATATCTCAAACAAGGGTGCTACAAAAGTTTAGAGTCCTCTAGCACAAGGGACTTGTGTTACAAAGGACCGTATCCTTTTAACACAGACTGGTGTTACTTAGGCCCGTAGCCCGCTTTAACACAATGGTGCTGCGAAAGTTTAGAGTCCTCCAGCACGAGGGACTTTCCGAGAAGGCCAACAAAACAAAACTTATGCTTGATATACAAACAAGGATATTCATTCATGCTCAATAAATACTTTTATCAAACAAAGCAAAGCAAGCTTTATCAAAAACATTATAACATAGGTTTATTAAAAACACCACTCACATAGTTCTTCGGGTGTAGGCTCAAAGCAAAGATCAAAGACCTACAATCACATGGCAAATACATCTTCAAAACAAGCTTTATGTGCATGCAAATGATCCCGACACTCTCACCAGATCCAAGTCAAAAACAAAGCAAAACATGCTGGGAGTTAAACACTGCTTTTCGTCTCATGAAAACACACTGGGTACCAACCAGGTCTTTGCCGAGGTCCCACACTCCTTGCCGAGGTGTGGTCCCGATGGCCACATTCAAAAGCAAAGTCGGGAAAACCTGGGTTTCCCTTTGAAGAACATGAAGAACATGATGAACATGATCATGAAGAAGATGAATGCAAAATCATAACTTGTTACAAAATCTGAGATTTCATGCCATGAGTTCAAAACACGGACCTGGGTACCCATACAAGAAGATCATGCAAGAACAAACACAAAAACATGGTTCTTGTTCCAAACTTTCGGATCAAAACGAGCTTTTCTCAAGAACTCAAGAACACCATTTCTCTTTCTAAAACCAACTTTAAATCAATGCATGACATGCAAAACAGATTCGATCATGCAATGCAGCTAGATGATAATAAGAACAACAAAGTAGGTTAAGATTCTAACCTCAAGACACGAATCTAAAGGCTCAAACTCCAAAGATCAAGCTGGAAGATCTATTCTCACTCAAGAATTCCTCCTTCTTCCTCTAGAGCTTCTCTCTCTAAAGACAAAGATTTGAGACAAAATGATTTGTTTCTAGGTCTGCCGGCTGTCTTAACACTCAGCTCGGACACGTGGCACTACCGGGTTGGTTCAACTCAAAAAGGTGACTGATTGATAAGACAAGTCTATGACAAAGCGTATTCAACAAGCTAGATGGCAAGACACATCGGCAAGCAATGATATCGGCTAAAGACAAAACTTCGGCAAGTAAGGGGAACAAAGACATCGGCTTGGAAGGACAACTCTTGACTAAGCTGTGCCACACCTTGGCCTAGATGTGCCACACCTCGGTCTAGGTCATACCAATCCAGGAACAAAATCACTTAAGTGCAAGGGTAGACATCTCGGCGATGATACACATCTCGGCCTAGATATGACACTCGGCCAATATGCCAGGGTGGAGATGGAGGTCAATCAAAGGGGTTCCGAGTTAGTTCTACGCAAAGGCTCAAAGGTGAACTAGGCTAAGGTGACCTCGGCTACAACCAAGCAAGGAACAAAATCATGCAAGCAACACTTAAGCAAAACGAGACAAGACAAGATTTGCAAATATTTCATAACAAGACAAGATCATACATGAATGTATGCAAACATGACTGAGTCAAAGTGAGGTTTGTTACATCCTACCCCCCTTAAAGAAGTTTGGTCCCCAAACTTAAGTTACCTTGTTCCAAGAACAACTCTGGATGTCGAATTTTCATTTCCTCTTCCATTTCCCAAGTAGCATCCTCACCGTAATGCTCCTTCCATTCAACTTTAACCATTGGTATCGACTTGTTTCTCAACTGTCTTACTTCTATCGATAATACGTATCGGCTTCTCTTCGTAGCCTAAATCTCATTACTACAATCCCGGAATAGTCGATCACATGCAGTGGATCCCGAATATACTTCCTCAACATCGAAATATGAAACACATTATGGACTTGGCTCAATTCTGGTGGCAAAGCAAGTCTGTATGCAACGGAGTTAACTTTATTAAGAATTTCAAATGGCCCAATATAACGGGGCGCTAACTTACCTTTCTTCCCAAATCTGGAAACTCCTTTCATCGGCGAAACCTTTAGGAATACATGATCCCCAACTTCGAATTCTAACTCATTCCTTCTCTGATCGGCGTAGCTCTTCTGTCGACTCTGAGCAGTCTTAATCCTCTGTTGAATAAGTTTAATCTTCTCTGTTGTCACTTGAATTAGCTCGGGACCAAGCAGAGTTTTGTCTCCAACTTCGGTCCAACATATCGGCGATCTGCACTTTCTTCCATACAAAGCTTCATACGGCGCCATGCCGATGCTAGCTTGATAACTGTTGTTGTAAGCGAATTCTACTAAGGGTAAATGCACTCCCCAACTTCCTTGGAAGTCCAAAACACATAGTCTAAGCATATCTTCAAGTGTCTGAATTGTCCTCTCTGTCTGCCCATCAGTCTGGGGATGGAAAGCTGTGCTAAACCTCAACTCGGCTCCGAAAGCTCTTTGTAGACTCTGCCAAAATCTGGAAACAAACTTCGGATCTCGGTCTGACACAATTGACATCGGCACCCCATGAAGTCTAATAATCTCGTTCACATACAACAAGGCAAGTTGATCGGCGTTGAAGGTAGTCTTAACAGGTAAAAAGTGTGCTGACTTAGTTAATCTATCAACAACAACCCAAATCGAATCCATACCTTTCTGTGTCTTCGGCAAACCAATCACAAAATCCATGGAGATGTGTTCCCATTTCCACTCAGGAATCGGCAAAGGTTGAAGAAGTCCTGCTGGCCTTTGATGTTCTGCTTTCACTTGTTGACAGTACAGACATTGGGATACGAACTCAGCTATTTCTCCTTTCATATTCAGCCACCAAAACGTCTGCTTCACATCCTGATACATCTTGGTGTTCCCTGGATGAACAGCAAACTTGGAACCATGAGCTTCCTGCAAAATTTTCCTCTTCAACTCTGGAACGTCGGCCACGCATAATCTTCCTTCAAACTTAAGCACTTGATTTTCATGGTGTACCCTGATCTCGGCTTCGTAATAATCTCTCGGCTACCTTCTTGAAGAATTCATCCTCCATCTGTCTTGCCTTTACTTCCTCAACAATAGTCGGTTCTACTGAAATCATGGTTAGACATGCCAAACTTCCAGTTACTTTCTGCTCAAAGCGTCGGCCGGTGTTAGCTTTACCTGGGTGATATTGAATTTGCATGTCGTAGTCTTTCAACAACTCGAGCCATCTTCTCTGCCTCATATTCAATTCCTTCTGAGTGAACAGGTACTTTAAGCTCTTATGATCTGTAAAAACCTGACAAGAAGCTCCATACAAGTAGTGACGCCAAATCTTCAAAGCAAACACTACGGCTGCTAGTTCTAAATCATGGGTAGGATAGTTCTTTTCATGTGGCTTCAACTGACGAGATGCATATGCTATGACTTTACCCCCTTGCATTAATACACAACCCAAACCCTTATGCGATGCATCACTATAGATATGGAACTCCTCATTACCTGATGGAAGTACAAGAACTGGTGCTGTGACTAACCTCGTCTTCAACTCCTGGAAGGCTGATTCCCGATCTTCGGTCCATTCAAACGCCGCTCCCTTCTTGGTCAATTGCGTCAACGGAATTGCAGTCCTGGAGAAATCCTTCACAAACTTTCGGTAATAACCTGCCAAACCCAGAAAACTACGAACCTCGGACACATTAGTCGGCCTCGGCCAATCCACTATGGCTTCAATTTTACTAGGATCAACCGAGATACCCTCTTCATTAATCACATGACCCAAGAATGAAATAGTAGAAAGCCAAAACTCACACTTGTTAAACTTAGCATACAATTTCCGGTCTCTCAAAATCTGTAAGGTAAGTCTCAAATGGTCCTCATGCTCAGCTTTACTCTTAGAGTAGATCAATATATCATCAATGAAGACAACTACAAACTCATCTAAATATGGCTTAAAGACTCTGTTCATCAAATCCATAAATGCAGCAGGGGCATTGGTCACTCCAAAAGGCATCACTAAAAATTCATAGTGGCCATATCTTGTCCGGAAAGCAGTCTTCTCAACATCCTCGGCTTTAACCTTAAGCTGATGGTAACCCGACCTAAGATCAATTTTAGAAAAGACTTGTGCTCCTTGTAACTGATCAAACAAATCATCTATCTATCCTCGGCAGTGGGTACTTATTCTTAATGGTGACCTTATTCAGTTCTCGGTAATCAATACAAAGACGAAGCGTACCATCCTTCTTCTTAACAAACAAGACGGGGCTCCCCAAGGTGAAGTGCTCGGCCTAACAAAACCCTATCTAACAGCTCTGCTCTTGCAGTTGCAATTTCAATTCCTTAAGCTCAGCGGGGGCCATTCTGTAGGGTGTTTTAGAGATAGGTTAGGTTCCCGACATGACGTCAACAGTAAATTCTACTCCCCTATCAACTAAGTGACCAGGCAAATCGTTCGGAAAGACGTCGGGGAATTCATTAACAACCGGGACGTCGGCTAAACTCGACACTTCCATTCAGCTTACTTAGTATACTACACAATAACCTCAACACCCCTTTTGGATCAACTTAAAGGCTTTCATGGATGAGATTAAGTAGGGTGGGGGTACTACTCCTTTACCCTGAAACGTAACCTCGGCTCGGTTTGGGGATTTCAAGGTAACACTCTTAAAGACACAATCAATGGATGCATGGTTTTCTACTAACCAATCCATTCCCAATATAACATCAAAATGGGCTATGTCCAATGGCATTAAATCAACTAACAATTCAACATTCTCAATCACAACGACACATGCTCTATAAATGGATGCTATAATCATAGATCTCCAGATGGAGGAGTAAACACAGATAACATATAATCAAGGGGTTCTAGTCTCTATTAATCTTCTCGGCAAACTTAGCAGATACGAATGAATGCGTAGACCGAATCAATCAATACAATTGCATCTTGAGAGCAAATTGGAAGTATACCTGACACCACTGTCTCAGCATTCTGTGTGTCTCCTGGTACCAGTGCAAAAACTCTGCCCTGCCTCATCTGCCCTTTTCCAACGTTGCCCTTCTGAACGGAACCCGAGGCATTCTCATCTTTCTTGTCATCAACAATCTTTGCCTTAGGACAATCTCTCACATAGTGTCCCATTTCACCACATTCATAACAAGCTCCAGACGCCCGACGACAGACCCCGAAATGTGGCTTCCCACAACTCGAACATGTCAGCTTCGTACTACTTTCTTGTTTTGGGTAGTTTGAGCTGCTAACATTCGTTTTCTTCTTTGCACCAACCTGTGTTCGTCGACTGTCAAAGTTCTGTCTTTTCCACTGGTTCTCCCCTGAATTCTGGTACTTGTTCAAGTTAGCTTCAGCTAGGATGGCTTTGTCCAACACCGGCGTAAGTTGGCATGTTGTGCAGGTTAACCCGGTCTTGTATCGGTCCACGAAGCCCACTCTCAAACTTCTTGCCTTCATATATTCGTCGCTGACCATGTGGGGTGCATATCTCGCCAACTCGGTAAAAGCACGATCATATTCCGCTACTGTCCTGCTGTCTTGCGTCAAAGTCTGAAATTCGGTAGCCTTGCGGTTTCGAACGCTTAGGGGAAAGTGTTTGTTGTAAAACAAATCCAAAAATCGGGTCCAGGTCAAGTTTGGATTGCCTTCTCGAACCATCATCCACCATCTGCAAGCGGCGTCATCCAGTGTGAATGCTGCCAAGGTCACTTTCTGAGCGTCGGTGCTGGGAAGATCTCGAACATTTTTTCCATTTCCAAAACCCACGCTTCAGCTTTCATCGGCTCTATACCTCCTTGGAATCTTGGTGGCTTCATTTTCTTGAATTCTCTGATCAAAGCTATCGTGCCGTCCCCGTATAAAGCTGGCTGTGGGAGCACTTGTGGTACCGGAGGAGGTGGAGATGGAATTGCATTCCGACCGTTTTGTCTGCTCGGCCTGAGTCGAAGTAGCACTAGCGTACTGCTGCCTTGTTTGCCCAACTCGCGGGCCAAACCTTCAACTAACCTTTCCAGTCTGTCCAATCTGTCCTCGGACTGATCTCGGCCAACTGGGGGTCTAACCTCTCCTCATGATGCTATGAGTATGCGAAGTATGACTTTTTAAACAGAACGAGCAAATAAACACGTAGGCAAGTAACAAATAGGTATGCCAAAATGATGTACACATTGTCAAGTAGCAAGCAATATGATGAAATCCTAACATCAATTCTAAGGGGAAATCCTATGCTCTTTAGGACTCAAAGTGTGTGAATAACGTATTATAAGGAACTTGTGCTCTGATACCATTCTGTCACGACCCCAACCCGCCCCTAGTAGGATGGTGCCATGATGGCCAGTAATCCGAGACTACCGAAGGCCAGCTTTATAAAATTCACACACAAACAGAGTATACATAGGGGCTTACAAATGCGGAAGCAATAACTTAAGGTACAAGTGGTCCATAAGAGCAGTGCATAGATCAAATGAAATGACAAACAAGATATGGCTTTACAGTTTATCGTTAATCAACAAAATACATGTTGGATCTTGATCAAAAGGCTTCTCAGCCGACATATACAAAATACAGGAAATACAAGACAAGAAGCATGATTTTCAAGATTTGCCGACGTAAATACAACATTGCTGACATGAATACAAAACGAAGCCGACATAATCATGAATCCAAAACAAGCTTGCAAACACATCTAGGCGTCGCTGACGTCCTGCTCATCACCTACAATATATAGAGAGGGTGAGCTTGGATACTCAGTGAATGGCATGAACAATAAAGGGGTTTGCATGAATAATAGCCGAAGTCCTTTCCAAACAAAACATGTGCAAACTTTAAAAAATTAGGGGATGAACCGTATTCATCTATCAAGTCTTTCAAACTTCAAGGGTACTGTCCAGCCTCATGAAATATCAAAAAAATACATTACGAACGAACGAACCCACGCGGTAAACCGTCAGTGGCAAAACAAGGGAATAACCGATCCGTAATCGATTAGACAAACCCACCCGCACAAGGCAGTCGGTGGCAAAGGAGATATCTCAAACAAGGGTGCTACAAAAGTTTAGAGTCCTCTAGCACAAGGGACTTGTGTTACAAAGGACCGTATCCTTTTAACACGGACTGGTGTTACTTAGGCCCGTAGCCCGCTTTAACACAATGGTGCTGCGAAAGTTTAGAGTCCTCCAGTACGAGGGACTTTCCAAGAAGGCCAACAAAACAAAACTTATGCTTGATATACAAACAAGGATATTCATTCATGCTCAATAAATACTTTTATCAAACAAAGCAAAGCAAGCTTTATCAAAACATTATAACATAGCTTTATTGAAAACACCACTCACATAGTTCTTCGGGTGTAGGCTCAAAGCAAAGATCAAAGACCTACAATCACATGGCAAATACATTCACAAAACCAGCTTTACATGTATGCAAATGATCCCGGCATTCTCACCAGATCCAAGTCAATATCAAAGCAAAACATGCTGGGAGTTAAAACACTGCTTTGCGTCTCATGAAACACACTGGGTACCAACCAGGTCTTTGCCGAGGTCCCACACCTCCTTGCCGAGGTGTGGTCCCGATGGCCACATTCAAAAGAAAAGTCGGGAAAACCTGGGTTTCCCTTTTGGAGAACATTAAGAACATGATCATGAAGAAGATGAATGCAAAGGTCATAACTTGTTACAAAATCTGAGATTTCATGCCATGAGTTCAAAACACGGACCTGGGTACCCATACAAGAAGATCATGCAAGAACAAACACAAAAACATGGTTCTTGTTCCAAACTTTCGGATCAAAACGAGGCTTTTCATCAAGAACTCAAGAACACCATTTCTCTTTCTAAAACCAAACTTTAAACCGATGCATGACATGCAAAACAGATTCGATCATGCAATGCAGCTAGATGATCAATAAGAACAACAAAAGTAGGTTAAGATTCTAACCTCAAGACACGAATCTAACGGCTCAAACTCCAAAGATCAAGCTTGGAAGATCTATTCTCACTTAGGAATTCCTCCTTCTCCTCTAGAGCTTCTCTCTCTAAAGACAAAGATTTGAGACAAAATGATTTGTTTCTAGGTCTGCCGGCTGTCTTAATATTTAGCTCGGACACGTGGCACTACCGGGTTGGTTTAACTCAAAAAGGTGACTGATTGATAAGACAAGTCTATGACAAAGCGTATTCAACAAGCTAGATGGCAAGACACATCGGCAAGCAATGATATCGGCTAAAGACAAAACTTCGGCAAGTAGGGGAACAAAGACATCGGCTTGGAAGGACAACTCTTGACTAAGTTGTGCCACACCTTGGCCTAGATGTGCCACACCTCGGTCTAGGTCATACCAATCCAGGAACAAAATCACTTAAGTGCAAGGGTAGACATCTCGGCTATGGTGATGCACACCTCGGCCTAGATAATGACATCTCAGCCAATATGCCAGGGTGGAGATGGAGGTCAATCAAAGGGGTTCCGAGTCAGTTCTACGCGCAAAGGCTCAAAGGTGAACTAGGCTAAGATGACCTCGGCTACAAACCAAGCAAGGAACAAAATCATGCAAGCAACACTTAAGCAAAACGAGACAAGACAAGGTTTGCAAATATTTCATAACAAGACAAGATCATACATGAATGTATGCAACCATGACTGAGTCAAAGTGAGGGTTGTTACATTTTGTCTTTAGGATTTTTTATTTTTTAGGGCAAATTATACTAACAGTCCTTATAGTTTGGGGCTTGTGTCACTTTAGTCCCTGATTTTTCAATTGTGACATATTTGATCCTGAATTTTGAATTTTGTTCCAAATAAGGACAATTGAACATACCATTGCTTAATTTCAAGGGCAAAATTGTCAATTTGATAAAATATAAACTAATTTGACAAAAATAAATGTCAAAACAATATTTTAAAATTTTTAAAAATTATTTCTACCCACCAAAATTAAAATTATGTAAAATTGATAAAAATTAATAAAAATTACATGATTAATTTTTAAAAATTAATTTTACATGATCATCATCCAATTAATAAAAATTAATTTGGTAAAAAAAAATATAATGTCTAAAAGATTTATCAATTTTATATAATTTTATCTTTAGTAGGTAGAAATAATTTTTAAAATTCAAAATAATTTTTGGCATTTATTTTTGTCAAATTAATTTATATTTTATCAAATTGACGATTTTGCCTTTGAAAAATCCAATAGTATCGTCAATTGTCCTTATTTGGAATAAGATTCAAAATTCAGGGTCAAATGTGTCATAATTAAAAAGTCAGGGACCAAAATGACACAAGCCCCAAACTATAAGGACCGTTAGTGTAGTTCACCCTATTTTTTATATTTTTTTAATATGGGAATGGAACTAGCTTGTGACATCAAAGTACATCAACTGGAAGTTCGAGGTAACTCAAAGGTGGTAATTAACCAAATGTACAGCAGTGAGCGAATTAGCACGCACACCTTTCAGTCCCTATTTTGCAAAGGGAGACCTTTGAGCTCTTCACGCATCTGCAGAATGGTATGCTCCATAGCTCGGCTCAAGCGCCTGAAGCAAACCCTCAGAACTCCTACATGATCAGTATATCCCACCGGGCTCACTGGTCCGACCATCGGTGGAGGAAGTGGAAATGTGAACTCAGATCTCGAATCTCTATCTCCAACTGGCATGCTTCAACTCCTTTCTCCCTTATAGTAGTAATTCTGACAACAGATGCAAATTATATACCAATGCCACTGATGCATTACACATTGAACAGATAGGACACAACGCCATCAACAGACATACTCGCAAAGAAAGCACCTACCCTGGGGGAACTGCCTCGATCCTCAGGGTGCCTACGAGACAACTATGGTGTTGCACAGGAAAGCCTACCAAAAAAACTTAAAAAAAAAAGGGGACATAATTTAAAAAGAAAATTACTAAAAAAAATCAAAATATCTATATATTATATAAGGAAAATGGAGTTTTTAGTGAAGCGCATTGTGAGAGTTTCAATATCTCATACTAATTTTCTTACTTTTAAACAATTAAAAAAAATCTCCATTAGCTAGCTAATTAGTGTATGATTTATTTGATAATCCCACATCGGAAGAAGAAGGAAAAAGTGAATTATTTTACTCATATAAAGTCAATCTTATACGTCGATTTAATATTGTAGTGTTGTACATGTTTCAATTTAATATAATTTAAATTTTAAAATAAAATTTAAAAGTTTTCATTAATTAACTTTTGTGTAAGTTGGTTGGTCTTTTGACCTAACCAATTAGGTTGTCATTTTTTATTTGACTGTGATTTTAACAGTTTTATCAAAATATGTTGATTAGATTTGTTTGATTTGAAATAAACTAAAGATTGATCTAATTAAAAATTGAACAACTGAGATTGTTTGATTAAAAATAAATTTCCTCTCCAAATAATTGTCAACTTGTATTTTATAATCCCACATCGCAAAAAGAAGAAAAAATTGAGTTGTTTTACTTATATAAAGTACGCCTTAATATTGTAGTGATGTGCATGCTTCAATTCAAGCCAGTTTAAATTTTAAAATTTAAATATCATTTAAAAGTTTTAATTAATTAATTTTTATATAAGTTGGTTGGTCATTTGACCTAACCGTGTCACGCCCCAAAATTTGGACAATTAAATATTAAATTAGGACTAAACCCCAATCAATATTTCATCATTCAAATCTTAGGGGTGAAACAAAATCTAAACGTTCGATTCACTAACAAAACGCCAACCAAATCATCCACCATAATTTCATAACTAACCAATACCTCCAACAATAAAGTAACAATAAATAGTCAAAACAACTTAAATAATGTAAAGTTACAAACCATGCCAAATTATCAAAATACCAAGGTCATAAAAAAAATAATAAATACATAAACTAATATCAACCCTAAGCTCAAGAAAACAAAAGAAGTCCAAACGACACATGTCCAACAACTATAGTTATTTCTCTTCACCACTGTAGTCTCAACTAATCCTGCAAAGGAAGCTCGTCTACGCTCAAATAGAACGCACCCAAGATGCCAAGAGACAAAACGTATAGCGATTTCGGTTTTGAACCGATACTTATGGTATTCCGGACTCGGCTTTATGGTTTCTGAATGTTGTTCATTGTCTTTTGCTCTTTATTCCGCCTTAAATTTGGTTATTTGGGCATTTTGAGTGTGTTTGGAGCAGGTTGGTTACTTAGGTTTCAAACCTTGTGTTGCCTAGAATTTTGGTCTTCCACTCGAGCGAGCCTTCTTGCGCTCGAGTGGGGTTTGCAAACACTCAGTAATTTGCATGTCTGCAAAAGTACTAGAGGAGTGTTTTCCACGCTTGAGCGGTGTTTCTTACGCTCGAGCAGGTGGGCGCTTGAGCGACCCTTCTTGTGCTCAAGCGGTTTTTCTGTTGTCTGCAAAAGTACTGGATGTGTGTATTCTGCGCTCGAGCAGGTCGCTTCTTGCGCTCGAGCGGAAAAACTTTTGTGTCTGATGCTCGAGCGTCAAATCTTCCGCTCGAGTGGACTGTGTGTACATCAGATCGCAACAAGCACTTTCTACATCACTTTTTCAGATCTATTCTTCTAAAAACCCTAAAGTGTGACCCTCTCTCTCTCTCTAAAATACTCTCTCTCTCTAGATGTCAACCTAGTTCTAGTGGTTTCTCAACCCTTGTACCTTCATTAAAAAGGTAGAGATCCTCAAGATCTTCACTTTGACCCGAATAGAGTTAGATTTCGGCATCTTGGATGTTTCCCTCTTGCTTGGCTCATCTTCTCTCTTTGAGGTAGGGATTTTCTATACTTTGTTATGATTTTTGACTTATTTATTTGTGGTTGTGTAACAATGGTGGGTTTTGGGGGCATTTTGAGCAACCTAGGGTTTGGGTAAAATGTAAAATAGGGGTTTTTGGTGGAAATGAAATAAATGAACATGGGGTTTGAAAATGAAGTCGTGTTGTGTCAAAATGGGTGATTTTGGTACTTGGATTGATATTTTGAAAAGGGGGATTTTTGCCCTAAAATGATTATCATATTTATTTTGTATAAATAGTTGAAATTGGAATTGTAAACATGGAATTGAGTGAGTATTGGAATGAATGGTGGAATTGAATATGTAATGCTTCACACCCTTAAAAATTTTAGATAAATTATCTGTTTTGAGATTGTATATCTGTTTAGAAGTATCTGTATTAGGCTATTAGTGGAGGATAGCTTTGATTGTTGTAGAAATTGCATGTGGATTAGGTGAATTGAAACTAGTCCATGGTTGATTATCATTAAATATGATTATGTTGTGAATACATTGTATATGTATGATTGTTTGGGAGGAGAAAGGGGATGGACTCCATTATAATTAAGTTGGCCGGAGTGTCCTGGGTGAAAGTCCCAAATTTATACATGGGTGCCGATCCCACGAACGAAATATTTGTAAAATGGCAGTTAGAAGTGCTTGTGTGGTGATTGTGAATTTGTTGAACCATTGAGTTGTAGTCTCATTTGGGTTATTGGAAAATAAATGAAATTGGCTCATGTATTGGAATGAACTAAGGGAAAATGAAATGGAATATGGACTTGGTATTTTTGTGACTATATAAAAGGGTGAATGTTTTAGCCCTAGCATTGTTTATGCATATTGCACTTATATCTTTGTTAAATCTCATATATTGTGTTAGGTTATCCCTACTGGGCTGTGGCTCACCCTATTTGGGAAAAATATTTTCAAGTAATGATGGCATGCCTCCACCAAGGCAATAACATTGGAGGGTCTTTTGGGAAGTAAGAGCTTCTTTATTTTGTTTCACTTTTTGTATAGCCTAGGGCTTAAATTGTATGAGCTAGTCTCCTTTTGTTGTAACCAAGTCAAGACTTGGAAAGGTGTAAGCCCGAAGGGCATTTATCTATGTTAAGCTCTTTTGTATTATTAACTTCATGTAATGAAAGGACTATTTACTCTGATTTATATAGCTATTAACAAATGTTCCGAGTTGTATTTATAGTATTATTTTGGGGGCGTTACAACTTGGTATCAGAGCGTACCGGGTTTGAATACTTTAGATACATGGGAAGTGGTTAGCACCATAATGGGTTTGTCTCGCTTGGTTAAGACGTTTGTGTACATAGTATGCTTATGTGATAACATGCTTATATTATTATATGGGTACGGAATCAAATTCCTAATAAGTTGATTGGGTCTACGAGTTCTTGGAAGTCCTATTAGAAAAGCACTTGATCACTGCTGTTTCTAATTGGAACTCTAGCAGCGCCGCGGGATGGTCATTATCTAGGAAGGAAATTCGTATGTGTTTACGTGATTATGTGCTTATGTGGAGTGAATTACTATTTTCTAAGTATTAGGATGCGAATGAGTTAGCTTCGGCAAATTTCTGAATGTGCTAATCCTTTTGTCACCTTATTAGGATGTCAGGTCGTGGTTTGTTGTGGTAGGTGTGGTGGACCTAGAAGGCACAAGATGTCTATATCGGATGAAATTCTGGCACATGAGGAAGGGGTTGGTTCAGGCTAAAGTGGTCGAACCGGTTGGTCAGCAGGCTATGGATGGAGCGTTGCGGGAATCTATGGACATTCTCAGAGTGAGAATCAAGTTCGGGCCCAGGTTGTAGAGGCAGGGCCATCTTTTCTGAAGAGGGAGTTTTCCGGTCGAACCCGAATAGGTTTTTGGGCGATCCTAAGGAGCCACTAAAGGCAGATAAGTGGCTTGAACAGATAGTGAAAACGTTCGAGATGCTTGGCATCGAGGACGACCAGTTGAGGGTGACCTTGGTGTCTTTCCAGCAGAAGGGGGATGCGGGTCTGTGGTGGAAGTATGCGTGTGGGCGCATTGGAGTGACTTGGGAGGCTTTTGTTAGCGCCTTCCAGGACAAGTTTCTACCTCCCACGGTTAAGGAGAAGTTGAGGGACCAGTTCTCCAAGTTGGTACAGTTGAATACACTAGTGGCTGAGTTTGAGCCACATTCACTAGCCTCTCTAGGTTTGCACCAGAGTTGGTGGCGACTGAGGAGCACCGTTGTTTGGAGTTTGAGAAGAGGCTGAGGACCGAGCTCATGTTTTGAGTGGCCAGGTCCATGATTAGAGAATATGGGCACCTTATGGAGGCGGCGGCCCATCTTGAGACCATCATGTAGGCAGAGGAGGAGAGGATGAGGGGCTCCAGGAGGAGTCAGGATAGTCAGGGAAACGATAAGAGGCAAAGGGGTTCAAACCCTCAGTCGTCCCAAGGAGCTCAATCGAGGTCCACTTTTCCAGTGCTGAGTTCGGGTTCGTGAGAGGTGGTCAGGGGGATGTGACTTGTTTCAAATGTGGTCAGTTGGGCCACAAGTCTCCAGCTTGCCCACAGAGAGGAGGAGGGCAGCGAGTAGCATTGTCTTCGGCTCGTTCTCATGGCCAAAGTCAGGGTAGAGGGTAGTCGTCCACTTGTTATCAGTGTGGATAGGCGAGGCACCTGAAGAGGTTTTGCCCACAGTTGGGTAGCACATCTGGTGCGTCTGGTTCGAGGCGGACACAGAGTCACCAGCCAGCACAGTCAGCACAAGCCTTGAGGGCCAATCAGGGAGTCTCTTCGGCTCAATCTGTGCAGCAGGCTTATGCTCAGAGGGGTGAGCAGATAGATCAGAGGCCAACAAGACGTGTGTATGCTGTTACTGCGCCAGATCTTGTACCGGCTCCATTTGTAGTGAGAGGTACCTTTTTGTTTTACAATTCAGTTGCTAATGTGTTGATTGATACGGGTGCATCCCATTCTTTTATCTTGTCTGCATTTGCATCGGTTTTAGGGTTGGAGTTGGCATAATTAGCATCTCATATTTGTGTAGAGTCACCTATTGGTGGTGAGGTCATCTTGAAACAGGGGTGTCGAGGCTGTGACATAGAGGTTACCAGTCGTCGACTTCCATTTGCATTTGTATTGCTTGACATGTCTAGTTTTGATGTTATTTTGGATATAGATTGGTTATCGTCATACTAGGCTGTTATAGATTGCTACGGTCAGAAGATTACTGTATGTATCTCGAGCGGTGACTGCTTTTATTTCTTGGGGACCGGGTTGATAGAGTCTTATCACCGGTGTATGATCTGTGTGGGTAGAGTGAACTTAGTCGTCTCCTTGCTAGCTTTTTGAGTAGTAAGTGTGATGAAGACTTGGTCGAGTTGCCAAGGGTGGTTATTGAATACCCCGATGTTTTTCCCGAGGACCTTACTAGTTTATTACCTCACCGAGAGATCGAATTTTCTATTGATTTAGTGCTGGGCACGACACCGATTTCTATGGCACAGTGTCGGTTTGCACCTGTGGAGTTGAGTGAATTCAATATTCAACTCCAGGAATTGCTAGATAAGGGTTTTATTCACCCTAGTATTTCACCTTGTGGAGCACTGGCTCTCTTTGCTAAAAAGAAAGATAGAGCGTTGCGACTTTGTATTGATTACCGAAAATTGAACCGGGTAACTGTTAAGAACAAATACCCAATGCCTCATGTAGATAATCTATTTGATCAGTTGAAGGGGTCTTGTTGTTTCTTTAAGATAGACCTGAGATCTGGTTACCATCAGTTGAGGGTAAGGGAAGAGGATATCCTGAAGACGGCATTCTGTATGCGGTATGGCCATTACGAGTTCCTAGTGATGCCTTTTGGGCTAACCAATGCACCGGCTGTATTTATGGATTTGATGAACCGGATCTTCCGTGAGTTCCTAGATCGTTTCGTGGTCATCTTTGTGGATGACATTTTGATTTATTCATCCTCTGAGGAGGAACACGAGAAACACTTGCGAGTGGTGCTTGAATTGCTTAGAGCCCATAAGCTGTATGCTAAGTTTGGGAAATGTGAGTTTTGGCTGAAAGAGGTTAAATTCTTAGGTCATGTAGTATCCGAGGAAGGGGTGACTGTAGATTCATCCAAGATAAAGGCAGTGCAAGATTGGGCACAACCTAAGAATACCTTTGAGATCCGTAGTTTTCTAGGGTTGGCCAGGTATTATCGGAGGTTTGTAAAGGATTTCTCTAAGCTAGCTTCACCTTACTAGACTGACAAGAAAGGGAGTCAAATTTGTGTGGGATGAGACATGTGAGAAATAGTTCCAGGAACTTAAGGTTAGACTCACTAGTACTCCAGTCTTGATTATTCCGGAGAGGAGTTTGGGTTATTTAGTGTATTGTGACCTCATGAGAAGGTTGGTGTTGTGTTTTCATGCAAAAGGGAAATGCAGTTGAAAACACACGAGAGGAACTACCCTACTCATGATCTAGAATTAGCAGCGGTGATATTTGCCTTGAAATTTGGAAGCATTATCTGTATGGTGAGAGATTTGAGGTGTTTTTTTATCACAAGATTCTGAAGTATCTGTTTACTTAGAAAGACTTGAATTTAAGGTAGAGGAGATGGATGGAATTCATAGAGGATTATGATTTCGAGTTAAATTATCATCTAGGAAAGGCCAATGTTGTGGTCGACGCCTTGAGTAGGAAATCAATTAGCAGTGTGGCTTGTATCGCCATTCGGGAATGGGAGATTCTGGGTGCTCTTGGGGAGTTTGACCTGCATCTTGGTGAGTCCATTGAATCTATGACCTTGTTTACTGTAGTTGCCTAACCTACACTTGTGAACCGAGTGTTAGAAGCGCAGAAGAGTAACCTTGAAGTAAAAACCCTCATGGAGAAGATTTCCAGTGGGAAAGTGGACGGGGGCTTTAATGTGTATCCCGAGCAGAGTATGAGATACCGTGATCGTTTGTTCATACCGGACTTGCTGAGAGGAAGTACTCCGAGAGTTTCACCATTCACCTTGTAGTGCATCTGGAGGTCCAAAAATGTATCATGATCTGAGTCGCCAGTTTTGGTAGAGATGCATGAAAAAAGATGTGGCAGTATTTGTATCGAAATGCCTTACTTGTCAGCACGTGAAAGCTAAGCATCAGAGGCCAGCGGGTTTGTTACAACCCTTTCCTTTAGCCGAGTGGAAATGGGAACATGTCACGATGGATTTTGTTGTGGGCCTTTTGAGGACTCAACGGGGTAATGATGTCATTTGGGTGGTAGTTGACCGGTTAACCAAATCTGAACACTTCATACCTATGCGCATAAGTGACTCGATAGACTATCTTGTCGATTTGTATATCAGGGATATGGTGAGGTTGCACGGGGTCCCTATGATGATTGTTTCGGATAGATATCCGAGTTTCACTACTCGGTTGTGGCAGAGCTTGCAGAGTGCGTTGGGCACTAGATCGACCTTCAGTACTGCATATCATCCTCAGACTGACGGGCAGTTCAAGCGTACTATTCAGATCCTTGAGGATATACTTCGAGGCTGTGTCCTTAATTTTAAGGGGTCGTGGGAGAGGCACTTACCCTTAATGGAGTTTGTTTATAATAACAGCTTCCAATCGAGTATTGGTATGGCACCATTTGAGGTCTTGTATGGTCGACTATGTAGATCTCCAGTGTGTTGGGCTGGGATGGGTGATGCACCTTTGTTGGGCCCAAAGTTAGTTCGGTAAACGACAGAGAAAGTGGCACTTATTCGTAAAAGGTTGGTTACGGTTTAGAGTCACCAGAAAAGTTATGCCGACCATAGGAGGAGACCCTTGTCTTTTGAGATGGGTGATCATGTGTTCTTGAAAATATCACCGAGGCAGTGTTTGATGAACTTTAGGAAGAGTGGCAAGTTATCCCCTCGATTTATTGGACCTTTTGAAATCCTTGAGCAGATTGGAGAGGTTGCCTATCATTTCACGTTGCCACCACAACTTTTCGGAGTACATGACGTGCTTCATATTAGTATGCTTCGGAAGTATGAGCCGGATCCATCGCATGTATTGGATTGGACCGACTTGGAGATAGATGAGGATGCCTCGTATGAGGAGAGACCAGTGAGAGTCTTGTATAGAAGGGACCAAGTCTTGCGAGGCAAGACAATTCCCTTAGTTAAAGTTTTGTGGAAACACCACGAAGTTGAGGAAGCAACTTGGGAGTGTGAATTGGAAGTCCGAGAGAAGTATCCAGACTTATTTGTTGATGTTTGAACATGTATTGTATTGCGATTATGATTGATAGAATGTGAGAACATTGTATATGTTGTTTACATTTTGGAAACATGAGTTTATTATAAACATTACATATGTTTAAGAATATGGAATATCGTATGTATTATATTACTCTTGGAAGCATTGTATATGCGGTGTAAATTTCTTGAAAACTCAAATTTTTGTTAAACATTGTAAATGTTTTGGGAAATTGTAAATTTCACTGTAATTTGGGACTTGTGTATCGAGTCGATGAGAATGGATGACCAAAGAATGGGTCATGGTGATGGACTTGTAAGAATAACATTGTTATGAATGATCTAATGTTGATTTTTTAACTTAATTGGTAATTTCGGGGATGAAATTCTTTAGGGGGTAAGGATATAGCAATTCCGATTTTGAACCGACACTTGTGGTATTCCGGACTCGGATTTATGGTTTCTGAATATTGTTCATTGCCTTTTGCTCTTTATTCCTCCTTAAATTTGGTTATTTGGGCATTTTGAGTGTGTTTGGAACAAGTTAGTTACTTAATTTTCAAACCTTGTGTTGCCCAGAATTTTGGTCTTCCACTCAAGCGGGGTTTGCAAACACTCAGTATTTTGCATGTCTGCAAAAGTACTGGAAGAGTGTTTTCCACGCTCGAGTGGGTGGGCGCTCGAGCGGCTATTCTTGCACTCGAGCAGTTTGTTTGTTGTTTGCAAAAGTACTGGATGTGTGTATTCTGCGCTCGAGCGGGCCACTTCTTGCACTCGAGGGGAACAACTTTTGTGTCTAACGCTTGAGTGTCAAATCTTCCGCTCGAGTGGACTGTGCGTATTTCAGATCGCGAAAAGCACTTTTTACATCACTTTTTCATATCTATTCTTCTAAAAACCCTAAAGTGAGACCCTCTCTCTCTAAAATACTCTCTCTTTATAGATTTCCACCTAGTTCTAGTGGTTTCTCAACCCTTGTGCCTTCATTAAAAAGGTAGAGCTCCTCAAGATCTTCACTTTGACCCAAATAGAGTTGGATTTCGGCATCTTTGAGGTTTATCTCTTGCTTGGCTCATCTTCTCTCTTTGAGGTAAGGATTTTCTACACTTTGTTATGGTTTTTAACTTAGTTATTTGTGGTTGTGTAACAATGGTGGGTTTTGGGCGCATTTTGAGCAACCTAGGGTTGGGGTAAAATGTAAAAGAGGGTTTTTTGGTGGAAATAAAATAAATGAACATGGGGTTTGAAAATGAAGTCTTGTTGTGTCAAAATGGGTGATTTTGGTACTTGGATTGATATTTTGAAAATGGGGATTTTTGCCCTAAAATGATTATCATATTATTTTTGTATAAATAGTTGAAATTGGCATTGTAAACATAGAATTGAGTGAGTATTGGAATGAATGGTGGAATTGAATATCTAATGCTTAACACCCTTGAAAATTTTGGATAAATTATCTATCTTGAGATTGTATATCTGTTTAGAAGTATCTGTATTGGGCTATCGGTGGAGGATAGCTTTGATTGTTATAGAAATTGCATGTGGATTAAGTGAATTGAAACTAGTCCATGGTTGATTATCATTGAATATGATCATGTTGTGGATACATTGTATATGTGTGATTGTTTGGGAGGAGAAAGAGGATGGACTCCATTGTTTGGGAGGAGATAGGGGATGGACTCCATTATAATTAAGTTGGCCGGAGTATCCTAGGTGAAAGTCCCGAAATTTATACATGGGTGCCAATCCCACAGACAAAATATCCGTAAAATGGCAGTTGGAAGCGGTTGTGTGGTGATTGTGAATTTGTTGAACCATTGAGTTGTAGTCTCATTTGGGTTATTGGAAAATAAATGAAATTGGCTCATGTATTGGAATGAACTAAGGGAAAATGAAATGGAATATGGACTTGGTATTTTTGTGACTATATAAAAGGGCAAATGTTTTAGCCCTATCATTATTTCTGTACATTGCACTTATATCTTTATTAAATCTCATATATTATGTTAGGTTATTTCTACTGGGTTGTGGCTCACGCTATTTGGGAAAAACATTTTCAAGTAATGATGGCATGCCTCCACCAAGGCAATAACATTGGAAGGACTTTTGGGAAGCAAGAGCTTTTTTATTTGTTTCACTTTTTGTATAGCCTAGGGCTCAAATTGTTTGACCTAGTCTCCTTTTGTTGTAACCAAGTCAAGATTTGGAAAGGTGTAAGCCCGAAGGGCATTTATCTATGTTAAACTTTTTTGTATTATTAATTTCATGTAATGAAAGGACTATGTACTCTGATTTATGTAGCTATTAACAAATGTTCTGGGTTGTATTTATAGTATTATTTTGGGGGCATTACAAAATGGGTCAGTATACAAGTATAGTGATATGAGTACATATATTTGACACTTACGTGTTCAGCAGACACAAACAAAAGTACATTTAATTCTTGTTACGGGACAAGACAAGTAGTTCCATCCGCACTGAGACGAATAGGTAGTTTCCCGAGATACGGTGACATTTGGTTTCCTGCCCGTACACAACGAAATATAAATTGAGTATAAAATAGACAAAATGAAAATAAAAATATGGTGGGTCAGCCCTGCACAAAAGTTAGTAAGACCCACAATTCTGCAAAAAATAAAGTTAGTATAATTTAATCATAAATAACTTGCTAAAAAAGTATAAAAATGCACCGTTTCATATTTAAATAATTCGAATTGACCAAAACTCAAAGAATAAAAGTTGTATAGAATCAAATTTCCTAAAAGGCAACGTGAACGAATTTAGTAGAAACTGAATAGGTTGAGAGAAAAACTTGATAGAAGAACCTACACGAAATTCAACCGAAAAATCTAAAGCTGAAAATGAAAAGAAACTGCCCTAAGATGATTTTTTAGGGAAAAGTTCAAAACATGAAAAATGTTCAAAATAATGTTTGACTTTAGTTTACATGACACCAATAAAAATGAGCTCGTTTTGTGTGTTAAAATAGTATCTAAAATCTGCAATACTAAAATAAATAAAAACTATTATAACAAAGATCATCCGATTACAAGTTCTAATTGATCTTTCTAGTAAAAAGTTAAAACACAAAAGTTGTCTAGAATTACGTATACATGCCTCTGCCCAAATTTCATAATTTATTGAGGTTGTTTATTATTTTTCAACATGTACAAATTAATATAATTCACACTATACCAATAAACTCATAATTAAATTCTTTGTACCTTAACTCCACCACTTTGGCCCTTCATTTCCGGCCTACACATATATTCCATGTGCCTCCCGTATACCTAACACTGCTTTGGAGCCAAACTTGCACGGGGATATCGTCCCGAGTTTAACCCACACTGCCCGGATGGTTAGCATATACGTACGCACGTATATCAAAGCACTCGTCTACTCTTGAGAACGAGGCAATAATATATATATACACAATCTCTCATCTACTCATGAGAACAAACATAACGATGCCAAGCCTAAGACATTCAAATAAATCTCATAATCCTCATTTTTTTTTTTTATATACCCTTTCTTACCAACACTCAAATAAAACAACAATTCATTGAGTCATGGTGGAGTGCAAGGAGTTTATCTATGGGTTCATAATTTATTTTAATTTCATATATCCATGAGTTTGATTACACCCAAAAAATAAATATATACAAAAACCCTTAATCTTGCATACACAACTAACTAAAATAATTAAAATCAAACCAACATCTTCATACAAACACCATATCAAACCAACATCAAATAAATAAATAAAAACAACGAAATAAACATAAATCTAGGGAAGTAGGTTTTGCACTTACAATATTTTTTTGAAGATCAAAGAATCACTTGAAAAATTAATGGAACCATAAAAATAAAAGCCTAAGACCATCTCCAACGGTGAACCAAACTTTGCATCAAATTTGAAATTTGGTGAAAAAGACACTTTTTGGAGCTCCAATGGTTTCACCAAATTGGTATCAAAATGAGAATGGAACAAAAAATTCATCAAAGTGAGAACAGACTCCAGATTTCACCATTTCACTGTGCGTTACCGTTGAGGTGGGCCAACCGGTCAACCAACCGGTTATCCGGCCGGTTGACCAACCGGTCGACCGGTTCCCTTTCAAATAGGTAGGTTCAAACCGGTCAAAAAGGTTCAAACAGGTAAAAATATATATATTATATATTGCCTTACAGGTCGACCACTTCCCTTTTGATGTATGGTTGGAGCAAATGGTATCAGATTGAGAAAATTGGCTTTTTTTTACGAAAATTTGGTGAAAAATTTGGTTCACCGTTGGAGATGCTCTAACCCTTTTTTATTTTTGTCTCTCTCTCTCTCTCTTTCTCCCGGCTCCTGTGCTTGGCTTCTGTGCTTAATCCCTTTGATGATAATTCACATAGTCTCTCTCTCTCTCTCTCTCTCTCTCTCTCTCTCTCTCTCAGCTCTCTGCTCTCTCTTTCTCTCAACTGTTTTCTCCTCTCTTTTTTTCTTCCTTTCTTTGTGAGGCTCTAGCACTTATAACCTAATTGATATATTATATAATATTATATAAAAAACAATATAAATATAACATATATAAATATAAATATAAGGTCAATATTATATCTAACACCTTTTATATATATAATAATATATAAATATTCAAATTAATTATATATAATTAAATATCACATTAAATTAATTAAATATCCCATTAAATTCTCATGTAATCACACAATTAATCAAGTCAAAAATAAAATAAAGTAATAATAATAAATATGACTTACAAAAAATTAGGGTCGCTACAAACCGATTAGGCTGAACCGTTTTTAGTGAGAAGTATTGTAAGAGCTTCGATATCTCATATTAATTTTTTTGATTTTCTTAATTTTAAACAATTGAGAAAATCTCCATTAAGCTAACTCATTAATCTATGATTTATTTGATAATCCCACATCGGGAGAAGAATGAAAAAGTGAATTGTTTTACTCATATAAAGTCAATTTTATACTCTCATTTGATATTGTAATGTTGTGCATGTTTCAATTTTAAATAATTTAAATTTTAAAATAAAAATTTTTAAGTTTTAATTAATTAATTTTGTATAAGTTGGTTGGTTTTTTAACCTAACTGATTAGGCTAAATCATTTTTTATTTGACTGATTCTGTAACGCCCTCAAAATAATAACATTAAACCCGACAATTTAGACATGCATTGATATAAGAAACAAGCATCATTCTATTCCACAGAGTAATTCCTTATAAAAGGCATTACATGTTAACCACAGAATCAAATGCCCTATGGGCTTACAGCTTTCCAAGCTAACACTTGGTTACAAAGAGGAGGGTACTAACTCAAATACACATTAAGCCCTTGGCTTGAAATTACATGTAGTACAGCAAAAGATAACCAAAACCACAAACGTCTGCCTGCCTCTAGCCTCCCAAGCGATGTCCTTGGAGGTGGCATGCTTCATGTACCTGAAAATGGTGTCCCATATAGCGTGAGCCACAACCCAGTAGAAATACACTAAACCAACTATAAACAATGACTAAAAGATTAGCAGTTAATAGATGGTCAACACTTATACACTCATTTACCTCTTATTACAATACCATGACAATCAAGTCTATGTTACAATTCACTTTCCATTTCTTATTCAACATTGAGTTTGAAAACAAGACTCAGTACTCTGGCCAAAACCTTTGATGAGATTATAGTTCATCACTAGATCACTTTCGAAATCCAAGGTGGATACACATTTTGGTGTTGTATCAATAACACATAAACCACTTCCATACTTCATAGGTGATGTACATTTTAGTGCTATATCAAACTAAACAAACATCTCAATAGATAAGCATATGAGCTATATCACTATTACCACAGATAAGCATATGAGCTATATCAACACTTCAATAGATAAGCATATGAGCTGTATCACTACTACCACAGATAAGCATATGAGCTATATCAACACTTCAATAGATAAGCATATGAGCTATATCAACACTTCAATAGATAAGCATATGAGTTGTATCATCATTCCAATGGGAGAGCATATGAGCTGCATCCCTGGGTCCATCCCCCATCTTCCCTTAACCATTAACCGGTTTAGAGGTACATCCCACATCTTCCCCTAAACCGTGGAGTGCATCCCCCCTCCTCCCATACACAAGCAATGCATATAAACACAGAATCATATACGCAATCAATCAATACATAAAGTTAATGTATTCTATCAACCGTCTACACATAATGCACATAAACATATAGGTCATATGCACAATCAACCAATACATAAAGTTAATGTATTCTATCAACCGTCATACTCTATGACACATCCAATTGATTAGTTTTAGTTTGCCTAATCGTCATGCATTGTTTACAACAATCAACATTACCCTCCACCGGTAGCCCAAAGCAATTATTTCTAAACAGGAAATAAATGCACAAATGGATAATATATCAACATTTCAACTAGGTGAGCAATAAATGATTCAACTACACCCTTTAGTCCCATACATTCCCAATTTCAACATTCTCAATTCAATTCCTCATTTTCTTTAATTAATCACATACATTAATTAATTAAACCAATTAGGGCAACTTACCATAATTCACAAAACAACCCTAAGGTTCCATATCCATCAATGTTCCAACATTAATCTCATTTCTCTATGCCTAACTTGCATATAGGTTTATATAATTAAAACCCCAACTTTTGTAAAATTGCACAAAGGCCCAAACTTTCTCCAAAATTACCCAACAACCCCCAACATATCAAAATGCTAAAATTCAAAGACAAAGCTCATAAGATGGAGTAGGTTATCCCTACCTCAAAAGGTGACACCCCACGAAGAAGATGAAGAAAACGAAAGTGCTCCAAATCGCAAATTTCTCGGATCAAAGGATAGCCCTCGACGATCAACAACTTTTTTGTAAAGGCCAAAGGTGAGGAAATCACTCCTACTAGATCAATACCTAGAGAGAAGGTAGAGCTCTAGAGTGAGAAGCTCAACAATGGTGTTTTTGGAAAAGTAAGAGAGAGAAGAGAAATGAAAAAGTGATTTCAAAAAGTCAAAACACGGAGCTTTAACCCAGTCACCCCGCTCGAGCGGCCAAACCCCCGCTCGAGCGGCACTCACAGACTCCCGCTCGAGCGGCCAATCCCCCGCTCGAGCGTCGGATGCACACTCCCAGCACTCTTGCAGACAGGTTCCCCACTCGAGCGCTCAACTCCCCGCTCGAGCGGCACACACAAACTCCCGCTCGAGCGGCCAATTCCCCGCTCGAGCGTCCAACACTACACAGGAAATACTGGATGGGTGTATTCCCCACTCGAGCGCCCAAACCACCGCTCGAGCGTACCCGAAACAAAAGGGTCCCCGCTCGAGCGTCAAGAATCCCGCTCGAGCGGACAAGCCAAAACCTGGGCAACTAGACTTGGTTCCTAAGCTCAACCAACCTGTTCCAAACCTGCCCAACACAACCCAAGACTCAAATACAAAGAGTAAAGGATGTAAACAAGATATACGCAACAACCAACTCCACGGAACCGAGTCCGGATACGATAAATAAAGGAAATGGAAACCCGAATCGCTATAGATTCATTGGTTTAACCACGATTTTAGTAATTTTATTAAAAATATATTGATTAGATTTGTTTGACTCAAAATCAACTAAAGAATGATCTGATTAAATATTGAACGACTGAGATTACTTCATTAGAAATAAATTTTCTGTCCAAATAATTGTAAACTTTTATTTTATAATCTCACATCCTGAAAAAAAGGAAAAAGTGGGCTTTTACTTATATGAAGTGAACTTTAATATTGTAGTGTTATGCATGCTTCAATTCAAGCCAATTTAAATTTTAAAATTAAAATATCATTTAAAAGTTTTAATTAATTAATTTTTGTATAAGTTGGTTGGTCATTTGACCTAATCGATTAGGTTGAACCGTTTTTAGTTTGACTAATTTGCCGGTTTAACCGCGATTTCTCATACTGATTTTCTTAATTTTAAACAATTAAATTTTTTTCCATTGGCTAGCTCTTATTTAATCATATAAAAATAAAATTCTAATCAGTTTATAATTTATTTTATAATCCCACATTGGGAAAATAAAGAAAAAGTGAGTTGTTTTGACTTATATAAAGTGAATTTTAAACTCCCATTTAATATTGTAGTGTTGTGCATGTTTCAATCTAAGACAGTTTAAATTTTAAAATAAAATTTAAAAATTTTAACTAATTAATTTTTGTGTAAGTTAGTTAGTTTTTTAACCTAACCGATTCGGCTAAATCATTTTTGATTTGATTGATTCGTTAGTTTAACCGCGATTTTAATAGTTTTATTAAAATATATTTGTTAGATTTATTTGATTCGAAATAAACCAAAGATTGACCTAATTAAAGATTAAATGACTGATATTGTTGGATTCGAAATAAACTTCCCACCCGAACAATTGTTAAATTTTATTTTACACAATCCCACATCGGGGAAAAAAAAAGAAAAAGTGAGTTGTTTCATCAGTTATATAAAGTGGGTGTTTGGGAAGTTACTATTTTAGTAGGCTAAAATTTTTGTGTTTGGAAAGATGTTTGGATTTTTTGTAGTTGGATGTGATGTTTGTAAGAGAAAAAGTGAAATGATTATGGGTTTGATGTGACATTTTGTCTTATTTAGCTATTTTAGCTTATTTTGTCTTTTTGTAGATTTTTAGGCTAAAATCCCACTTCCCAAACGGCCCAAGTAAACATATGCTGCATGTTTCAATTGAAATTAATTTAAATTTTAAAATAAAATAAAATTTAAAAGTTTTAATTAATTAATTTTTGTGTAAGTTGGCTATACTTTTGATTGATTTTAACGATTTTATCAATATATAGATACATATATATATATATATATGTATATTATTTTATTTCTAAAGAGTATGTTTAGTTTTGGGTGATGCACCAATAAATCCCAAATTAACAACTTATACACTGTTTAGTCCTAAAAGTTTTCTTATAGACTGAAAGGTCCCATTATAGGGAAATTGACTATAGAGGGCATATACATCAAACATCATCATCATCAAAACAACATCAAACATCACAACATCATCATCAAACATCATCATCATCAACATCAAACGTCATCACATCATCAACAACACAACATCACAACATCAAACATCACAACAACATCATCAAAACAACATCAAACGTCATCATCATCAAAACAAAACAGGAAGAGAAAAACCCTAACCCACTTCTCATACAATGTAGATGAAAATCGATAGACATAACAAATTAAAACAACCAAGAACACAGAACGCGAAGAAGGAAAACCCAATTTCCAAACAAGAAACACAACAAATTACACAAATCACCACAGAAAACAGAGAACCCCTGAATCACAACCCAAACCCTTGAAGTACCCATAAACAAGATACAAGAAAGAGAAGGTAAAAAAAAAAGAAGCAGAAACCCATTTCGAAATGCACATGCAACAAACGAATAGAGTGACAGAGAGAGAGAGATGAACCATCAGAGTGAGATAAGAAGTTGATATAGCCATAGCAAAGGGATCGATTCGAAAGTATGTCTCTGCAGATGCGAACAGAGGCCACTGGAGCTATCTGACGGAAAGCTTCAATGAGCTCCATCTCCATTACTTCTGGGTCCAAATCGCCCACGATCCTTGTCGAGGACATCAAACACTGCCAAATAAAACGGCGATGATGATGAAACGGCGTCAAACGTCATCAAACATTCAAATGGGTCTGACGTTTGATAATGTTGATGTTGGCGATGATGTTTGATGTTCGCTGGATCTTAATGTTTGATGAATAATGATTATCAATGTTTGATGAATAATGTTGATAAATGGGTCTTAACATTCAAATGGGTATATATGTTGCTGATGTTCGATCCTTGTTTGATGACTAACGTTGGTGCTGATGATAATTATTAAATAAACAACATTATCAAAATAAAATGGGACTAAATGGTGCAGAAGAAAACTTTTAGGACTAAATGGTTCAACTTTTCAGAAAATAGGATTTATGGGTAAATTTTCCTTAAGTTTTATGACAAACTTTAATACAGAATAAACTAAAACTAAAAAATTTATAAAATGAAATTTATTTTTTTTTTATCATTAATATATACTTTTTTTGTAATTATTCTATTTTTTTCATCTTTACCAATTATTTTTATTTTATGACATCTATTTCTTATTGTGAATTTAAAATATACAATTAATGATATAATAACTGCAATATATATATTCTAATAAAATGGTTAAAATTTAATTCATTCTAAATTATTTTTCTATACTTTTTAAATAAATTTTATGTTATTATGTAATTTCAAAATTATTTTTAATTATTTATTTAGTCCATGCATATACTAGTATATATATATATATATATATATATATAACTTTTTAGATGAATGCCATAGACTAACAAAAGCCAAAGCAATAAAACTGCCAATGTAACCAAAATATCATAAGTTTCCATATATGCATATGCAAATGCAGATGATTAGCTCCTAACTACACATTGATTTCAGCAGTCCACACAATGACCCAAGGGGGATCTAAATCAATTATCACAATTTCAATATGCATCAGGCAATCCTACACACCATACCAACAATTAGAATAGAGAAAAGGAAGATACTATGATGTTAATGATGCATATGGTATACTTTTTATACTTTTTTTCATTTATTTATAAAATTTTACAAATTTTTATAATATAAACACAAAAATGTCATAACATTTTTATAACAAAAGTCATAATTTTTTTCATGATAAATATTATAACAAAAATTACAAAGTGTCATAATATTATAATTCTTAACTTTAGGCTGCACATTATAAATTCAATATTCGTAACTTCATCACAAAATATCATAACATATATCATGAATAATTATAATTTTATTTTGGGAAATAGGTTAAATGTCACAACCCCATTCCGCCCCTAGTAGAATGGTGCCATAATGGCCAGTAATCTGAGATTACCAAAGGCCAACTTATAAAGATTCACACAACAGAGTATATATATGGGGCTTACGTGTGCGGAAACAATAAATTTAAATCTAATTAGTCCATAAGAGTTGTGCTTAGATTAAATGAAATGACATACATCTTAACATGGTTTATAACGTGGATACAAATAAAATAAAGTACATGTTACATCTTGATCAAAAGGCTTCTCAAGCCGACATATACAAAAGAAATGAAGTACAAACTAAGAAGCATAATCTTCAAGATGCTAGCAAAACATGAATCCAAAATAACTTGCAAGTAACATCTAGGCGTCACCGCCTTCTTGCTCGTCACCTACATATATATAAAGGGGAGGGTGAGCTTGGATACTCAGTGAATGATATTAGTAATAAAGGTTTAAATGAATGATATCCGAGATTTTTATCAAAACAATACATATCATAGCTTGTACAAAATCAAGGGATGAACCAAGTTCATCTATTAAAGTCTTTCAAAGCTTCAAGGGATGCTTACTAGCATCAACATAATACAAGGGATGACATTCCTGACAAAACAAGGGAATAATCGACCCGGAATCGATTAGACAAACCCGCCCGGAAAACCGTCGGTGGCAATGGAGATATCTCAAACAAGGGTACTAGTTGCATTATAGTCCCCTAGCACTAAGGACTTTCCAAGAATGTCATCAAAACAAATGTAATACTTGATACAAAACTAAGGGATAATCATTCATGCTTAATCAAATACTTTTCCAAAACGAAACAAAGCAAAGCTTTTATCAAAACATTATAACATAGCTTTATTAAAAATACCACTCATATAGCTCTTCGGGTGTAGGGATTAAGGCAAGGATTCGAGACCTACAAATACATGGCAAAGTCTACTGAATGCATTTCAAGAAGACAAGAAGAAATGCTCAAAGATGGTTATGCAATGCATTCTCAAAAACAAGTTTTACATGAATGAAAATGATCCCAACATTTCTTTTCAAAACCAAGTCAAGAGAAAGCAAAACATGTGCTGGGAGTCAAAACACTGTTTTTCTTCTAGGGAAAACATGTTGGGTACCAACCAGGTCTCAGAATGGATGCACTGAGATGATCTAGGCCAAAATGGCCTAGCTCAGTGAACTCAGGAAGTCTTGGCCGAGGTCCCACACCTCTTGGCCGAGGTGTGGTCTCCTAGGCCTAGGTGTGCATGCAAGATAGGCTAAAGTGCAAGTGATCATGCAAGGTAGGCCAAGGTGAGATACGGTGCTTGGCCTAGGTGTGAGATCTAGGCAAGAGTGGGTCTCAGTAACCACACTTAGGCAAATGAAGTCTGGAAATCTGGGTTTCCTATAAACATGAAGAACATGAATGCTAAAAATCATAACTTCTTATTCAAAATCTATGATTTCATGATATGAGTTCAAAAACATGGACCTGGGTACCCATAGTTGAAGATTTCATGAAAACAAACACAAAAACATGGAACTTGTTACAATCTTTCAGATCAAAGCAAGGCTTTTCTTGAAGAACACAAAAATATCATTTTCTCTTTCTAAAACCAAACTTTAAATCAATGCATGGCTGATGAATCATCCTAGATCATGCAATGTGATTAGATCAACATAAACAATAGCAAGAGTGGATCAAGAATCTAACCTCAAAACACGAATTTAACGGTTCAAGGTGTGAAGATCAAGCTTGGAAATCTAGTTCTCTCTCTAAGAACTTCCTCCTCTTCTTCCTAGAGTTCTCTGTCTACAAGGCTAGGATATGGAAAGTGATATGGATTTCCCAGCTACAATCTGACTTAACCCTCTACTGGAACACGTGGCATTGCCAGACTGGATCTCCTCAAAAAGGTGCCAGAATGAGAAGACAAGAGTATGAAAAAATGTGTATGACAAGTAAGGTGGCATGGGCACTCTGACAAGGCAATAATCTCGAATTAGGACATAGGCTTCGGCAAGCAAGGTCTCACTGATCTCGGCCAGGAAGGATAACACTTGGCCTAGCTGTGCCACACCTCGACCTAGATGTGCCACACCTCGGTCTAGGTCATACCAGTCCAGGAACAAGATCACTAGGTGCAAGGATCAATGATCTAGGACGCTTAGATGGTAACATCTCGGCCTAGATGATGACATCTCAGCCAATATGCCAGGGTGAAGGTAGAGGTCAACCAAAGTGGTTCCAAGATGGTCCTAGGTGTTGGCGTGCAATGGCCTAGGTGTAAAAGCTCAAAGGTATGACCTAGGCTTAAGATAGCAAGGAACAAAGCATGGAAGCAACACTCAGGCAAATCACATAAGCACAAAACAAGACAGGGACCTTTACTTAAGCAAAACAAGTCAAAGTCTACAAACACAAGCTTAACAAGACAAAATCATGCAAATGCACATGAATGTGACTAAGACAAGAATGAGGGTTGTTATATTAAAAGCTAGCTTTATAACTTTTTTTGGCCTTTTTTTAAAAAACGTACAAAAAAGTATAGAGGTGATATAACCCGAAAAAATTAAAAAGCCAAAAAGTTGAATTTTAACCAAGTTGCCAAAATAGGCCAAAGGTTTGTTTTGGCAAGTAGGTTAAAAACTAGTTTTTTTTTTTTTTTTTTTTTTTTTTTTGAAAAAATGTGTAAAAAGTTAGATAAGTGATGTGACCTAAAAAAGTCAAAACAATTAAAAAATTAACTTTTAATCCAATTACCAAAATAGACCAAAATTTTTACTTTCTTAATATGTACACAATTTTGAAATGCACATAAATCTCTAAAACTCTTTTTTTAGACCTCTTAATCATTTTTAAAGAGAAAAATCACCCACCCAACTAATCCACGTGGTTTATTCGCTTTCTTGGCGCTCATGCTTTGTTCTTCCTAGCCCCCTCAGATGGTGCTCACTTTTATCCACCAAATAATTAGTAGCTATTGAGATGGAGAGATGCTCTTAAAATCATATTACTTACAATAATAACACTATAAATTTAGACTTACAAACTCAGAGGAAAAAAATAATAATTTAAATTTATTTTAATCATAAATTTCACATTTTATCAATTTAATTTTCATCACACAAATACATTGAGTAAATTATATATTGGAGGAAATGTCATTTTCCCTCCCAAACTATCACACGTTTTTCACGTTGATCTCCATACTTTAATTTATTTCAATTTAGTACCTGAACTTTCGACAAATTGATCAATTAGACCCCTACCGTCACATTCCGTCCACAATTGGACGGAATATGCTGATGTGGGAGGAAAATTGATTTTTAAAATATAGTTTGGGGGGAAAATTGATTTTTAATTTGGGGGTAAATTGATTTTTAAAGTATAATTTGGGGGGTTAAAATGAAATTTTTAAATGAACTTTGGTGTCACGTCAGCACATTCCGTCCCATTGTAGATGGAAGGTGAGGGCAGGGGTCGAATTGATTAATTTATAGAAAGTTCAGGTACAAAATAAAATAAATCAAAGAATGGGGGTCAACGTGAAAAACACATGATAATTTGGGAGGCAAAATGATATTTTTCTCTATATATTGATAACAATGAATTCATAGCATTTTTGTTTCTACAATCCATAGACTTTCGTGCATAGAAAGAGAGAGATGATAACCCCCGAGCAACTATAGATCAATAATGACAAATCTTTTACTATTTAATGGCATTGCAAATGATTCATTTCATTAATTAACTATTAAATTAATTCATAATTTTAAAAATATATTTCAATTAATAATTTTATAATTTAATTGTTGTATAGGGAAGTGGTTAGGATTTTTTTTTTTTGGTTAACTCTTGTTAAATGAAAAATGCGTAATTCTATTTTCGCACACCCATTCCCCTCAATGCACACTTAATGAAAATCTTCTCAATCAATACACATCAAAAAATAATTCTTAGTACATATTTTCATATCCCAATATAAAACCCTCATCTTCAATTTTAATACCCTAGTTTTTCTTCCATCTACTCACACTTCATTCGTCATCGTTGCTGCCACTCTCAACCTTTCATCGACACCACTACCACTCCTAGCTCACCCATTCCCATCTTAGACCCCTACAATCAACCTCAAAAGTTGTTGGTTTGTGGAAGGAGACTTGTAGGGGTGTATGGTTCACAATGGAAGATAATCGTAGGTGGTGGAGGACAAAGGGGATGATAAATAAGAGAGGTAGCACTAGCAATAGAGGATGGTTGTGATGTTTTAGAATTAGGGTTTAGGGAGAAGAAAATAAAGGATGGTACTTTTATTCTAAGACAAAATCGTATTAAAAAAAATTCATTAAGTGTGTGAACTAAGGAGAATCAGTGTGGAAATAAAATTACTTATCAAAAATTTGACGATAAAGTATTTATAATTTTCAGAACTAAAAGGGACAATCTATATTTTAACAAACCTTAGGGAGTATATTTGTAATTTATCCTAGATTGTATTAGTTTTTTTTTTTATTATTTTTGGCTCTGAAAAATACATGGTTAGAGACTCTCTGTGATAAATGATTCTCCTCCATACCATTATTTGGGGGGCAATGGCTCCACTACATAACATTATTATAGAGATCCCGGTTTTCACTTTCTGTTTAATCGTATTCCGGACTCAGTTCCGTAGAGTTGGTTCTTGTGTTTATCTTGTTGTCATCCTTTAATTCCGTATGTATGAGTTTTAGGATGTGTTGGGCAGGGTTGTTACAGGTTGGTTGAGCTTTAGTCCCAATTCTTCATGCCTAGATTTTTGCCTTCACGCTCGAGCGGAGCTTTTGACGCTCGAGCGGGCCCTTGTTGTTGCTTCTCCGCTCGAGCGGGTGTGTTGACGCTCGAGCGTAAATTTCCATCTCCTAGTACTTTTGTCTGCAGGTCTTCGTACGCTCGAGCGAGAGTTTTGATGCTCGAGCGTGACCCCTTTGATTTTGTTCCTCCGCTCGAGCGGGGGGTTTGACGCTCGAGCGGGGACCATCGCCTGCAAAACTTCTGGAAGTGTGCAATCGACGCTCGAGCGGCGCTTTTCACGCTCAAGCGTGAGTCTGTGTCTGACGCTCGAGCGGGGAGTTCCACGCTCGAGCGGGGCGATGTGTATATCACTCCGAGATTTAGCTTTTTGGATCACTTTTTCAACTCTATTTCTCTCTCTTAGTTTTCAAAACAGCCATTGGAGAGCACCTCACACTAAAACCTCCACTTCTCTCTAGGGTTTGATCTAGTTAGAGTAATCTCTCACCCTTTGGCCTTTGTAAAAAGTGTGTTGATCATCGAGGGCTACGTTTTGATCTGAAAATTTTGGGATTTGGAGCATCTTCGTTTTCTTCATCTCCTTCGTTGGGTTTCACCTTTTGAGGTAGGGATTCCTACTCACTCTTATGGGTTTTGACCAAGATTTTGAGCATGTTGTTTAAATGGTTTGATTTTGGGACTTAGGGTTTCAAAAGGTATAAAAGGGGGTTATGTTATTTTGATTCTTAAAGATGTATTTTGGGTCTCAAAATGGTGTTATTATTGTGGGTTGTGGAGATTTGAACCATTGGGTTAATATTGAGAGATGGGGGAGAAAGCCCTAATTTGTGTATAAATTAATTAGTATAATTAATTTGGGAAAGTTCTGTGTTTATGAAATTGAGTTGAACACAATGAAATTGGCTCATTATGAGATGGACTAGTGGAGTTGGATTTATAAATTGCTCACTTTTGGAAATATTGGTGAACTATCTGTTGATGCATTTATTTTCTGTTTAGAAATAACTGCTTTGGGCTATCGGTGGAGGATAGTCTTGATTGTTGTAGACAATGCATGAGGATTAGGCGAACTAAAACTAATCAATTGAGTATGCCATAGAATATGGTGGTTGGTATAATACATCGAAATTGTGTAATGATTGAATGAACATGTATATGATAACTGCTTATATACATTGTGTTATATGGGAGGAGATAGGGGATGTACTCCACGGTTTAGGGGAAGATAGGGGATGGACCTCTAAATCGGATTTTGTTTGGCATTGATACAGCACTAAAATATGTATCATTTGTGAAGTATGGAAGTGTTTTTACATGTATTGATACAGCACTAAAATGTGTATCATTTATGAAGTATGTAAGTGATTTTATTTGGGATTGATACAACACCAAATGTGTATCTATTATGATGTAAGAAATGCTTAATGTGAGTTGTTATCCCAATGAGTTGGAAATATTGTTAATAAGAGATGAAATCTCTGTCGGGTTATCTGGCCAGGTTCTGAGCCACGTCTTTTTGTTATGAAATGAAACATGGACACAGTTGTCATGAAAGGGAAATGGTTTGTGAATTGATTCATGTGAGTCAAACATTTATCAATTGCTAATGTCTTAGTTACTGCTCATATTATGTTTAGCATATCTCTACTTGGCGTTGGTTCACCCTTTATGGGACATCATTTTCAGGTACAGGTAGCATGCCACCTCTAAGGACGTAGCTTGGGAGGCTTAGTGGCTGGGACGTCTTTTTGTGATTGCTTTTGTTGTATTACATGTATATCAAGCCAAGGGCTTTCTTTGTATAGAGTTAGGACTCTTCTTTTTGTAACCAAGTGTTGACTTGGAAAGCTGTAAGCACATAGGGCATTTGCTTTTGTTGTTAACATGTAATACATTTGTAAGAAATACTCTGATGAAATATAATTATGCTTTATTCTCTTATGTCTGAGCATGTTTAAAATGTATGATTGTTGGGTTATTTTTTAGGGCGTTACAATTATCCTTATATACTTCATTTTATAGGTCTCATTCCAAACCCACAACCTAGAATATGAAAATTTATAAAGGATAATGTTATAGAGGATAAAAATAAAAACTCAATTTTCATATTTCATAAATAGCAAATAAAATTACTAAAGGTTGTTTAGAAAATTAGCTATTTTAATTGACTTTTTAATTTTTTACGAAAATATGTACAAAAGAATAAAGAAAATATTTTTGCAGTGGTTTTTTTGGCTATTTCATTAGACATGACTAGATATATGAAAATTGTCGATAAGGTTATTAAAATCATCTATTTAGTGACAGATTGATTCGAATCATTTGATTTTGATAAAACAAATAAATGCTTGCCAACCCTAAAATTATTTTTTTTGTAAAACCTTACTATATAAAATTTATGACACGGACGATTTAGACTTGCACAATTGCACCATTATAAAAATAAAATTATTTTTTTCATGATTCCACTCAAATGCAATTTTCCCAACTTTATTCACAAAACAGAACAAAGACAGAGAAGGAGAGAGTTCTGGCCCACGTCACTGATGTGGCAGCTGTTTACTGGCTGTTAGTGTAGAATTCAATGTGGTTACCGTTAATTACGGAGAAATCATACACCATTCTTGAAGTTCGATGTTGTCTAGCGAATTAATGTACCTCTCTCCTTTCACTTCCAATTTATATGCAATCACTTTATAATAAATTTTTGAGCCTTTTACAATTAAAAATAAATTTTAAAAATGCTATTGGCTAACCCATTAAACCAACAATTTTAAAAATATTAAATAATTTCATAATTTATACCTTTCAAAAGGAAAGATAAATAAATGGAGAAAAAAAAATTATTTTCGTAATCTCCCTTATCTAACATCTCTCACCAATTTTCTAAAGAAAATATTAAATCCATCTTTCTTATTCCATCTCTCAAGCCTATTGTTTTTTCAATGAAACCTTACATCTAGGTCGCTGTAATACTTTAGTTGCATAAGGTAATTTTGAAGGAATAAACTAACAACGGCGATGATCGATAATTCCGTAAGAATGTTTATCACACAAGAATATCAATAATCTGAAAGCTAGAAAAATCGTTGATTTTTCAGTGTATTGCAACCTTACTGTTATGGGTTTATATACACATTTAGGTGTCCTTTGGGAATAGTCACACCTTTTGGATTTATTCACAATACCAATAGTCACCATGGTTCACCAAAGGGTTTCTGTCTTTAGATGTTTGAATTCAAACCAAGTAGCTTCTAGATTCTTCAACATTCTTGCAGGAAGGTTTATTACCATTCAAGAGAGAAATGATCGGGTGTAGTGAGTCACACCGAATTATGGTGTGATCACTCCTATTCCATCAAATTTATAAGACTTGATTTTTTTTTTGGAAAATTACATTTCAGTAGAATAGTGGAAAAATAATTTCATTTTATTGGTGATGCAAGTCTCATGTGTGTATAGGGTGAAAGTTCATTCCTATGTTTGGTGCAAGTTGTAACAAAAAATATTCTCATCTGTAGTACAACTATTTTATGTCTGTCCCATCTATTTATAATTGCTCAATTCATTTTTATGTTCAAAGCATACATAGTTTAGGATAAATCTTCTATATATATATATATACTATATATTAATCGAAATGTATTTTTCTTCTGAAAGACTCTATAAACATTAAACATTAATCTAAATTTTTTATTTTAAAAAAATAAATGTTAAGAAATACACATAGTATAGAAATTTTAGCCTATCTAAATTTTTATAATTTTGAAATTTAAAAAATCTTAATATAAAAATTCAAAAAAAAAAATAAAATAGCTATATCTAACCTATCATACTTAACCCATATATAATTTGAAATTTAAAAATCTTTAAAAATAAAAACTCAAATATAACTTTAGTCTTATATAATTTTAAATTTAAAAAAAATTTATTTTTATTTTTCAAAACTAAAAAAATACATTTGGCGTCTAAAAAACTAAGAATTTTTTAGGCATCATGACACATTTATTAGTTTTTTAAAAAAAAAATCCGCATGGCACACATGAAAAGAAATTTTTTTAAAAATACATGTATAATGTATATTTTTATGTCGCGTCCAATAATACATGCGAAAAAGAACCATCAATATAGGGTAATCAATTATTATAGTTAACTCATTCAAATTTACATAAACATAGAATCTTACCTTTTGTAAGGAATATGGGGAGTGAATTGCAAATGGTTAGGAAGAGAAAATAATGGAAAATAAAGGAAAAGAATAGGGAAAAAAAAGAAGGAAAAAGAGGAAGGTGCAAGGAAAGGGAAAATTATTAGGTACTTCTAGAGTATCATGTGTCTATACTCATTTAACAATCATCATTCACCATACCCTCTTATGTTCCTTAATCTCCAACAGAACATTATAATACTCCACCTTCTCCACCAATCATAATATCATGGAGCACCACATGGCCGTACTCCGGAAGTACAAAATAATTACTCGCTAGGAAAGTGTTGAAACTTCTTTGAGCGGGAAAATTATTTTTGATTAAGTGAATCTAACCGTTAATCTCATAGATGGATTGATCTAAATCGTTCTAACCAAACGTTAGAGTGAGACATTTTAAAAAACAAAATTGTTTTATTATATAGATTTTTTATTTTTGTGAACATAATTGGTGAAAAGTCCACATTCATAGGATCATATGTTATTTAATCTAAAGTTTGATCCTTTTTAGTAATAGAGACATGGTTAATGGAATTGTTTGATAAGAAATACAAATTATTTTTTTAAAGAATTTTTTTCCACTAAAAAAATTGCCATCTCCAAATTTTTTTTCAATAAAGTCATCATTGCTAGAAAAGTTACCGACAATAGTGTGGTGATGATTTGAACAATAGCACTGATTGGTAGCCTGAATTTGAGTTTGCTCAAAATTGCCCAAATTTTGGCTTGCCTGTTGTCTGGTCGATTAGGCAAGAAAGTGAAAGCTACGGTCAGCAAGGGTGACAACCGCGGTAGACAAGTGTTTCATCGGTCATCTGGATGGTTGTTCGGGAGGTCGATCGGGCAGTCGACCGGCAAGAAGGTGAAAGTCGCGGTCGACAAGGGTGATAACCTCGGTAGACAAGTGTTTCACCGGTTGTCTGGGTGGTCATCCGGGCAGTCGACCGGCAAACACAAATTCGAGCTTCGGACAAATTCAAATTCGAGCTATGAATCATTTTTCTTTGAACAGATAAGTAGATTAGTTGGATCAATAGGTAATACATGGACAAATAGTATGATGACATGTGGATAAATAGATAGGTAGGTAGGAGCAATATGATTTTTCAAATTATAATTATCCTCTTGACCCCAAAAGAATAGAGTTTCAACCTATTGACCCAAAAGTTTTAGAATTGAACCTCTAGCTTGAGTACCAATTTGTTTGTTGGTGAAAAATAGAAAGATCTATACTTTTAGGTGTGTTCAAAATATTTTTTGAATCAGAGTGTTTGGCCAAGTGATTATGAAGTTATGGGTTATACTCCTATAGAGAGGAGTTTGATATTTGTGGTGTATATTTCTTTTATATTATGAGGGTTGTATTCTCAAGTTTTAGCTGGATCACTATTGGCTTTTTGGCTATTGTTGGGCTAATGGTCTACTAGGCGTAACGCTTCTCATGTTTATAATTACTATCCCATTGATTAATAAAAGTAAAAAACAAAAAAAAACAAATTCATTGGTTGAAATCCAATTGAGTGTGTGAACGATACAGACGTTTTGATTGGTAAAAAATTAACATCTAATTCCTACCATACACGAGATTTATGTATAAAATTAAATATTTAATAAACTACTTCATTAAAAATTCTAATACCTTTCTTTTTCTCAACCTATATAGTTTCAAATTTATTCTATTATATTCAGGAATGAAACTAGGAGAAGATTACAAGGGTCATGTCCCCTAAAAAATTTTGTTTACAATAGTACTTTTAAAATATATATATCTTATTTTGTAAATAAAATGACAACTTAATATAAAAGATACATATATCATTCTTCTACCATCATACATTTTCTTTTGTATGTAAAAAAATTTCTTTATCCCATTAGAGATTAGTTCTGTGGTATTTGATTTTTTTTTTTTTTTTTGTGTGTGTATATGTAATTTGTATATGCATATATATTTGTATATATGGTAAAAAAAAAATTATTTATCTTCAGCCCTTTTGGTATTGAAATCCTAGTTGGTCCCTAATTATACCTCATGCGACCTAATAAAGAAAAAAATAAAATTAATCCTAATTCATATTATGATACTCATGGGTGACGGCACGGTATTGTTGACATGAACAAAAATAAATACTAATGTACACCCATTAAAGCATCTCCAATGAAGTATGCAAAAATAGTATTGTCAAAGTTATAATTTGACATAATGGTTTGCTAAATGAGTTGCTAAAGGCAAAATATAACAGGTGTGGAAAAATATGGTGCTCCAACGGTATGGTCTTGGAGCTGTTAAAAATAGCAATTGCTATATCTTGTGTCAAATTTGCCACAAATTTTAGCTATAACTAAAATTGTTAGAACAACAAATAGAGAGAGACAACAAATTGTGGACGACCACCCGGATGACCCCCGAATATTTGTTAAAATTGCTAATTTGGACGATCACCCGGACAACCACCCGGACTATCACCTAAAAGTTGGTTAAGCTAAAAAATAGCAATTTGACCATTGGAATAACATTGTTATCATATATCTATTTTACACTGTTTGTTGATATAAAGACCTTTTGGAAAGTGATGAGACGCTCCTAGGAATTCTGAGAAAGAACAAGTTTGAATGCGATCTAGATTTTGTAAAGCTTCCTATCAATGTGAATTTTATTACTTACAATATTTTTGTAAAGCCTTTTATCTATGCGAAATTTATAACTAAGTTCAATTTAGATGTATGTTAGATAATATTCATTTGAATTATTGGTTTATGCTATGAGTTTGTTTTTGTCAATGTAACACACTAGGTGATATAGTCTTTTTCTTTCTTTCTTTTTTTCTTTTTTCTTCCTAATATGCTCTTGAATTTGGTTAAAGAAAATTAATTGTATTTTTATTTGGTTGAATTTGAATTTTTGCTTCTATATATTTTTGTCAGGAAGGGTGTTGCTTTTATATTAAGTTGATAATTTATTTTCATATAGGATTGGATTGTATACGTATTAATCTATTAAATAATTGTTCATTGCGCAATTTTTGTCAATTTTATTTATTTATTTATTTATTTTTGTATTGCAAAGCACGACTAGTGTGCTTTATTTATTTGTCATTTTTTTTTCTATTGTGGAGCATTGATTGGTATGCTTAATTTGTTATTTGTCATTTTTTTTTTGTATTGTAGAATATTGGTTGATGTGCTTTATTTATTTATCATTTTCTTTGTATTGTAGAGCATTGGCTGGTGTGCTTAATTTGTTGCTTTACATTTTCTTTGTATTACAGAGTATTGGCTGGTGTACTTAATTTGTTTGGCATTTACTTAATTTGTTTGGCAACTGAAAATGCAAGAAGCCGAGCATAACTTATGATCATGCAAAGAAAACTGTAATGAAGCACACATGCAACAGTTTTAAGCTAGCATACACCAAACTACACTACGATGCAGAAAGGATGTAAGAGAATTATGCAATTCTTACGAACATGTGCGTTAGATACACAAAAGCGAACAAAGCGTGATAGATACACTAAGTGGACAAACATGTGTGATGGATACACAAAAGTGAAGAGAGTGTGATGGATACACTATATGAATAAAGTGTGGTTGATACACTAAGTGAAGCAAAGTGTGACAGATACACAAAGCAAAACAAGTGTGATGGATACACTAAGCAAATATGTGATAGATATACTAAGCGAATGTGTGTGGTGGATACACAAAGGGGGCATGTGATAGATAAAAAAGTGAACGTGTGTGGTAGATACACAAAGTGAAGCGAGTGTGATGGATACACTATATGAAGCAAAACGTGATGGATACACAAGGTGAGCGCAGTGTGATGGATACACAAGATGAGCATAGTGTGATAGATGCACAAAGAGAAAGTGTGTGATTGATACACAAAGCGAGTGCGTGATTGATACACAAAGCGAGCGTGTGATTGATACACAAAGTAAAAGTGTGTGATGGATACACTGTATGAAGCAAAGTGTGATGGATACACAAGATGAATGAAGTGAGCAAAGCATGATGGATACACAAAAGGCAAACACAAAGTGTGATAGATGCACTAAGTGAACAAGTGTGATGGATACACAATAGGTGAACACGAAGTGTGATCGATGCACTTAGTGAACAAAGTATGATTGATATACTAAATGTGAACACGAAGTGTGATAGATGCACTTAGTGAACAAGTATGATGGATATACTAAAGGTGAACACGAAGTGTGATAGATGCACTTAGTGAACAAGTATGATGGATATACTGTATGTGAACACGAAGTGTGATAGATGCACTTAGTGAACAAGTATGATGGATATACTGAATGTGAACACGAAGTGTGATAGATGCACTTAGTGAACAAAGTATGATGGATATACTGAATGTGAACACAAAGTGTGATAGATGCACTTAGTGAACAAGTATGATTGATATACTAAAGGTGAACACGAAGTGTGATAGATGCACTTAGTGAACAAGAGTATGATGGATATACTAAAAGTGAACACGAAGTGTGATAGATGCACTTAGTGAACAAAGTATGATGGATATACTGAATGTGAACACGAAGTGTGATAGATGCACTTAGTGAACAAGTATGATTGATATACTAAAATTGAACACAAAGTGTGATAAATGCACTTAGTGAACAAGTATGATTGATATACTAAAAGTGAACACAAAGTGTGATAGATGCACTTAGTGAACAAGAGTATAATGGATATACTAAAAGTGAACACGAAGTGTGATAGATGCACTTAGTGAACAAAGTATGATGGATATACTGAGCGAATGAAGTGTGATTGATACACTAATGGAATAAAGTGAATATGTGCGTGATAGATACACAAAAGGTAATGAAGTGTGATGGATACAGAAAATGAGAATGTGTGTGGTAGATACACAAAATGAGAATGTGTGTGTTAGATACACAAATTGGGAATGTATGCGATAGATACACAAAATGAGAATGTGTGTGGTAGATACACGAAATGAGAATGTGTGTGATAGATACATAAAATGAGAATGAAGTGTGATTGATACACAAAATGAGAATGAAGTGTGATTGATACACTATTCTGGCTTGGTGCAGACTTAATCTTGAGCTTGAGGTAGAGGTACACTCATACTTCGGAGCATTGGCAAGGCCTAAAGAGGTACACACGGGATGTAGTCTCGGAACTTACTGAAATTGAAACAAACTCAGATACCCGACGTTTTCCTCTTTTGCTTTACTTTGCAGTCCGGAACCACATAGCTTCAAATAAGTCCTGGTTTTACTGTTCACACTTATCGGGGTGGGCCCTGTAGTTTTATGAAAGAACGAATCTGTTTTGCACAAATGTGGAGAATGGCACGGCACTCTGAGCACAAGATGATTTGATTTCTTTTTTTGAAATTAAGAAATGAGTTCTTAACTGGGTATTGAGCCTACGACTGAACACAGCGAAAAAGACTCAACAAACAAAAACAAAGGTAAACAACCTAAACACATCTATTGACTCGAAACGACTCAAAACAATAATCGAAACAGACAAAACAAAACACAAGACTCAAATGTGCACAGGGAGCCTGTTTCACCGGGTATTATTTCCCACCCTTTCTCATTTGTGATTCTCACATCACTCGACCCTCAAGCTCTGTTTTTCTGAAAAAGCCCTTTTCTCACTTTTTCTCTCAACGCACATCTCTCTATTCTTCAATCTCTCAATTTTTTTATCCCTTCCCAGAGTGGTTGGTAGATAGACAAGAAGTTGCGGGCTCTTGCCCCTAGCATTTTACTAGATTCTTTTTCTTCTGCACACAGCAGTGAACTTCCCCCACAGAGGGGTTGTGCCACAACTGGGTGTGTAGCAAATCTGCAGCTAACATCGGTTGATGATGCCTTGCTGGGGAGTTTGGACGTGGTTAGATCTGTCCAGATGAGGAAGTGGAACATCTCGCCCCATTCCAATTTATGCTTCGCGCATGGCTTGATACCTCGCTGCTTGGAGGACGAGAGAGCTTTCAGCCCTTTTTGCTAACTTCAGTTGTGCCCTCTTCTGACAGGTAGAGTGCCTTTCTTGGCAAGTATGTTGAAAATGGGGGAAAGACAGGAAGCCTGACTCAACTGTGCCCCTAGTTCATCATTTCGACCATTTTTGTTTTAAAACAATTTTGACCAACATGAAAGTTAGATTAACATGCTTATTCGATTTTTGATTTGAAATCATGCAAGTCAGGTTGTAAGCACTGAAAATTTTCCTTTTTTGGGTCCAAGAAAATGGTCCAGTTTTGGAAAAATGGAATGATTTTTTGAGAGAATAGTCAACCTCAGTAAAATTCTCAAAAACTGTTTTTGCAAACGGCCACCGCTCAATAAGGGGAACCAACTCTTTGAGATGCACACCTCGGACCCATAGCAATGGAAAATTGCCCCTTGTCTGAAGGACACTGCATGGCAACGGAAAGTTGCCCCTTGTTTGAAATGACACCGCAGTGCATTGAATGGCAACGGAAAGTTGCCCCTTGTCTAAATGGCACTGCAGCGTATTGAAATCAATCCTTCAGAGCGACGATCACAACCGAACTCTCGGATACAGAGAAGGCAAAGATGATCAAAACCATTTCATGGACACAACTGAATTTCAAGTGTTTTAGGGCTGGACTTCAGAATGAAGTTGCCTACGTATCCCAAAGATGGGAATCAAGCCTTACGTAGTTCGGGGTTAAGGTACACTCGGGTATTTAACCTCTCCTTTTTATGCTCTAACTTTTGCCAAGGCGCCTGTTGCAGGTTTTCGACCTTGCGAGCTTTGTTCTTCTTTCTTTTATTTCTTTTTCATTTTTTTTCTCTTTTTTCTTCTTTTAGTCTCTAACTTTTGCCAAGGCGCCCGATGCGGGTTTTTTACCTTGCGAGCTTCTTTTTCTTTTCTTTTCTTTTTCTTCTTCCTTTGTTCTTCTTTTTTTTTTCTGTATTTTTTTTCTTTCCTTTTGTATGTATTTTTTGCTTGCTGTAACTTTTGCCTGGGTCGCCCTTCCGGGTTTTCGGCCCAGCGAGCCTCTCAAGGGTAAAAGTGTAGCAAGTCCATGCCAAATGGTTTTAGGGTTTTGATGCCATCCGTATCCAGGAGAGTGGCTGTTGATTCGCAAGAGAACTCATCTTCGGCTCTTCGGGCACATCTGACATCTTTGCCCCTAGTTTGAGGGGGGGCTTCTGATCTAGCTTCCCAAGCCTCTCTTGACGACATCTGATCTTCTTGATTTGACTTTCTTGCCTCTTGTTCGAGGGCTGCTTTGAATCTGGTCTCACAGGCCTCACGTTGTAGTTAACCGTTGAACATTCTGAGTTTGAGTCCAAGGTTCGAAAATGAGGGGTCGAGTCTCGAGGCTGAGAGCGATCCTAGGTTGCACAATCTCAAGAGCGATTCCACACATGTCTTCGCAGGACCGCGCAAAACATTTTTGAAAGTTTTTAAGAAAGCGACAAATCACTCGCGCTGAAGACAGTGTAGGACCAATCTGGATCAAAGCTAGGGTCCTTCTCAGTACTCACACTAACAAGCATGATTTCATTCATTAAGGGCTTAGCACGCCTCTCTTTCTCTCAATTGATCAAATTTTTGCAAATCCCAAGGAATTCCT